>JAATLQ010031931.1:9930-68901 GCA_013421005.1 Heliconius erato x Heliconius himera
CAGTTGTTGTTAATATGGCAGAATAAATTACATGTCAAATTGAAACGTATTTTAATATCTTAGTATATATTGAAAATATTTCAAATATGAGAAAAAAAAGTATCCTATGTTCATCCCAAGACCCTCAAGTATCTCTATATGAGTATTTTATCACAATTGAATTAGCGGTTTGGCCCTGATTGCGTCACAGACAGACAGACAGACAGACAGACAGACAGACAGACAGACAGACAGACAGAGTTACTTTCGAATTTATAATATAGGTATGGATTGTTATTGGCTAGGTTGTGTGGTCCAAACGTTAACGTCCTGTAAAATTTTAGAGCTGTAGGTTTAACGGTCTAGGAGGAATAGCATCAACAAACACACACTTTTGACTACTAAGAGCTTCGCTTCGCTCAACTCAAAAATATCACATTTGAGGCTGTAACCATGACGGCATATTTTTTTAGCTTTAGTTAAAAAAATATATCACATTTATTGTGACGTTCGATTTTCGCTCGTGTATATAACAATTTGCGTAATACATAAGTAAGGGGGAGCTAAATCAATGGGCGGATGTAACAAAAGTGCAACATAAAAAAACACATCTCAGAGCAGATCGCAGCTTCCGGCGCTGTTCCGACGATGCGTGGAGAAAAGTTGAGATGTGACCACATTTCATATGGATGAAAACAAAAAAAACAGCTTTACACTTTTTCTATATTGCAACGTAAGAAAAGGGACCTAGTTAACTACGTTTCCAACTTTTCGCCGAATATTAGAGACAGTTAAATTGCGGAACATAACGCCGCGTTTCGCCTCTCAGAGGAAATAAAGATGAATTAAATATAAACATACGTCCGAGCCGGAATCGCTCTAACTTTCATTGAAATTATAAAAAAATATATATCATATCTGATAGCAATACGTACTGTATTGCTTATTGACCAAAAGAAGAAGATTAAGGATTCATATGCCGAAATTTTTCGAATATAGCGGTTAAGAAAGTATAGTCACCCTAACTAAACATCAATTTGTCTTCGCCACGAGTGATCGTGCGATATCTCGTAAACTTTTATAGTATGGTATGTATATATAAATATTAAATGTCTGTCTGCTCGCTGCTGACTGTGGAAGTGGAAGTGGAAGCGCAAGTCACGGCCCATTGTTAACTTGATTGATTCGTTCTTTGGCAACTACCGAAGAAAATTATTGCAATAAAATATAGAGTAAATTATTTTGTATTTGTATTTTTTTTCTATCACGCTGTGGCATGGTACAGTGTCTTACTGTAAACGGGACGGCTGTGGGTTCGGAACCACTCGTTGGAATTAATCATTTTCTTGTTCTGATAAGATTACAAAAGCAAGAGATTACAATTCAGCCATTCAAAACCAATATGTCGAAAATTAAGGGATTGGTAATATGCGGGAAACATCGTAAAATTGAATAAAATAAAATAGTTGTAGGGATAAAAAATACGGCAGGGCGGGCATAAACCTGTGACTGTTAACGCGACAGGTCATGTGTTCGATTCACAGTCGAAGAACTGAAATATTTAATACTTTTATTTCTCCGCTCTGGTAACGAAGCAAAGCGCGGCGTTGAGTTGCGCAATGAATAACGCAATGCCTTCAGAATTCAGCGAAAAGTAGAGCACGGAAATGTATTAATGGGTACTAAGTGTCGTATTACTAGGTTCCGAGGTTCCCTCTGCCTTGCTATGCGCTAGGCATAACGTGAAGCTAAAAAAACGTATATTTAATATATATACATATATATACTAGATGGCGCGCGCGGCTTCGCCCGCTTATTAGGAGTGAGTTCTAAAAAAAACCACGAAACACGTGTTCAATAAAATATTTTTAACAGTCTGAATTAAAATTTTTATAAAAATCGGTGGCAATTTAAAGATTTTTCCATATAAACTTTCAACCCCTTATTTGAATTCTTAGGGGGTGAATTCTTGAAAACCATGAAACACGTGTTCAATGAAATATTTTTAAGAGTTAAAATTTCAAATTTTATAAAAATCGGTACAGATAAAAAAAAAATCCATACAAACTTTCAACCCCTATTTCATCCCTTTACGGTTAAAATTTTTCAAATTCCCTTCTTAGTGGATGTCCAGAATATGAAAATAAACATCTGGCCAAATTTCACGTTTCTACCATCAGCGGTTACGGCTCTGCGTGCGTCTCAGTCAGTCAGCACAAGTCCTTTTATATATATAGATATATCTTTTCGAAATGCACTGACAAACACCGCGCTCAGTCAACCTTATCCTAAACACGAAATAATACCATCTTATTTTTCAAACGTCAATTAATCATTTTATAAAGAAATTAACCACAGAGGAAAAATAAACCGATGAGTTAATTCGCGACCCCCCGCGACTCGCGAATTATAGTTGTTAATGTTTGTGACGAGAGGGGAGGACTTGTTATGGACTGTCGTGTTAATGTATAGAGATTGTACACTGTTTTTGTTTTTTTTTTATTATTTGTTTTTTAGCTTCACGCTTTATGTCGCATGTAATGCGACAGAGGGAACCTAGTGTTAAGACACTCTGTCCTAATCTTTCCGCCAAATTTTCAAGATTTTAAACGTTGAATAGCGGGATCCATGGTTTTTTTATAGTATTACCAGAGCGAAGAAATAATAAGTATTCAACCCCGGGTGTATATTGAATCCAAAACTACATCATTTACAATCAGACGTTCTGTTCTACTGTACCATGACGGCATCTATAAATGTTTACATGTTTAAAAGAAAAAAATATTTTAAAAATTAAGACTGTACTCGTTTTTGTATCGGTGCTTAAAACTAGTGCAATAAAAGTTTATCTAACCTTTTATTTTAAATACTTAAATACATAATAATTTAAGCATACAAGAAAACTAGTCAAATGCAATTCTTCGGAGTCACCAACCGAGAGTTCTGCATCAACTTTACGACTGTAGGACAATGGGAAGTTAACTAATCTAAGTTTGTGTATGCACTTAATTTTAAATGAAATTAAATACTTAGATACTAATAATTTCAGCTTCATATCTCCACACGTTCTTTAAAAAACAGCCTAATAAAGCCAGACCATCAGTCAGATGGACAAACGAACTAAAAAGGTCTTTCTAAAACAAATCGAGTCGAATAATCTATCATCAACGAGAACATCGAAATTACAACGCAAAACTATTCAAAGCTACAATTTTTACATATTTACAACGCGGCGACGATCCGCAATTTGCTAACAACGTCGTTCTAATTAATTTTATGACGCTACAATACAAAAGAAACCCTAATTGTATAATTGCTTAATCTCTTGTCTCTGTTATGTTAAAAACAAGTGTTTTATTTCCCTAAGCATTTGTGTTTTAATGGTTATTGCTAGTAACATTGTGAGGTTATTATTTTGCTTTATTAAAAGACAAAGAAATTGGTTGTTGCAAAATGTATTGTTTTAGTTAGGCATTTTTTTAACTAATATTTTTTTTATGAACGTATCGTTTATACACGTACAAGAGTTTGTTAAGAAAAACCTTTTACAAAGCCTTCCAGAACGACTTTGCATCTGCAAAGGATTGTTTAACACTACAACTAGTATGTATAATTTATTTCAATAAAAATACATATATAAAGGCCGTGAGACCGAATGAATTATTTAATAATTTAATTTCCTCGGTCTGGTAACAAGACAATGTGCGTCGTTGAGTTCCAACACTCAACAAGCTATATCTCGAAAATTCAACGCAATGTGGAATGTCTTAACACTACTCTCTGTCTATCCTACTATACTCGTATGTAAGATACAGCTTGAAACTTCTTGAACCTAAAAAAAATAACACGTAAGGGAGCTCTATGTACAAATTAAGTTATCCTTAGAAGTCAAATCTACCATCGTAAAAGACAATATATCACTCCGAAGCACTTTATATAAGACATCCCCTAACATACATAAATATCAAAGTTTTCCTGAACAGATAGTTATCTAATATCCTTGCCTGTCCCTCCTCCCTCTTCTTTCTGCCATCGCCCCGACTCCAGTCGAGTCGAGCGTTGTGAATCGATTTTATAGATATAATTAAATTATTACGATCATATTATATCGATATTTTATTTAAAATTTATGTGTTTTTTATTTATGGATTCAGCTGTGTCTAATATTAATCTATTTATGTACAAAAATCTATGCTAATATTATGAATCTGAAAAAAATGGTGGATCGCGCTTGAACCTCAGGAACTATTGATTTATAGATTGAAAATTTGTATAATGGTTTATATAGTCCATTTATTAAGGAAAGGCTCTGAGATGATAATGAAATCTTTGCTCTAGCAACAAGACAAAGCGCTGCGTTATGTTTCGCCACTAAACACATAATGTCTCGAAAATTAGGTGGCAGAAGTGGTGGTGGAGTGGTAATGGAATGTTTTGACACTTGGTGCTACTGCTGCCTACTTCGCTATATGCGGTACAAATATGAAACTAAAAAAGGAATAAGAACAATTATATCAGCGTTTTGGGTGAATTAGGTGAATTTAAATACCTATAAATATCAATATTTTGTTAGTTATTTTTTAATCTCACTGAGAAATAATTAAAATATTATTTTCGAGTTTATAGTTTTTATTTAATTTAGTATATAGCGATATAGAAATTTTGAAAGCTATTTTCGGTTTTTTCCAATATTTCTATACAAATGTATCCAGAAGAAAAAATTCGCAACTTAATAATTGTGTGAAACACTTAACCAAACAGGCCTAAGTAATTCCTCAAATGAAAAGCTTTAAGCTCCACAAGCTTAGTAATAAATTCAGTAAAAGTAAAGTATGACCGATGTTAGTTTATTCCTTCAGCCAATCAAACTGAGTGGTTGTTACGACGCGGGGACTGCGATTGCGTCACGTTATAGCCTATATTTATTATGAAACAAATAATAACTTTGTTTATTACAGTGCGAGTTCAAATCGCTTTAGTTTATTTGTTTTTGTTAATGCATTTCCTTCACATTCTATTCTTTTTTTAAAACATCACGCTCATATAGCAGGGTAGGGTGAAGGAAATCAGTGTTGAGACACTTCATTTTTCACGCAATATCCAATTTTTAAGACATTGCGTGTTGAGGAGTAGAGCTTAACGTCGCGCTTTATCTTGATATCGAAGTGAGGAAATGAAACCATTAATTTTCACGACATGGAATTGAATAGGTGCATAAGTGTCGTGTTTACACTCTAATGCTGTGTCGCTGCGCTACGATGGCCATAATGAAATAAAATAATTATTTAAAAAAAATCGTCACATTCGTCTTATAGTTAAAAAACGCTGAGATAGGTTAAGCTAATAACCCCAGAGCCTAATCAAGGCTTAGCCTAATCAAGGCTTCTTGGGAATTACATTAGAAATGACGTTTTCCATTGCGAGACACTACAGACACGACATTAGCTTGGTTTTAACTCCCTGCCCTAATGTGCGCAGAAACTTTCAGGCTTTATAAAATAACGAATGTCTTACTTGGTTCGGCTTTGGAAGACTTTGGAAGTTCGCGAAGATTGCAAGAGTCATTGGTTATATTTATCAACATATTATAGGTAAAACTACTGGACTTAGAAAGTTGATATTTTGTTATGTGGGTCTTAAAGAGTCTAGTCGTGGCGCAAGAGCACAAGTGTGCAACTGCAAAAGCGACAGTTTTTGGTTTCGATTCCCACTCGAAAAAATAAAATATTTAATATTTTCATTTCCTTGCTTTGATAACGAGGCAAAGCGCATCTTTTAGTTCCGACACTTAACACTCAATGCCTCAAAAACTCGGCGGAAAATGGAGAATAGATGTCTTATTGGAAACGGAGTGTCCTAACACTAGGTTACCACGTTTATTCTGCCTGCCCTGCCATGAGGGGGAATACAGCGTAAAGCTAAAAAATCATTTTAAAGTCCACACTAACAAAATTACTGACTACGACTATTTTATATATGATATTTTTTTCTATTTTACATCTGCCTCAATTAACAGAATAGACACGCAGGTCTGATTTTTCATACTTTCATACTTTCACCGTTTGCCCTATTTATTATATTATGACGGAACTTTACTCTGCGTTTTGTTTTATAGAAGTAAAGATAGCCCATTGAAAGAAAGATGAATGCCGTGGAGATGCGATCACTTCGTAGGATATGCGGAGTCAGCTTAGCTGATCGAATCCGCAATGAAGAGGTACACAGAATGGCAGGTACTAGTGAGGATGTCACTGTGAGAATGAAGAAGACCGTGATCAGCTGGTTTGGGCACATCGAACGAATAAGTGATGAAAGAATGCCAACAATATTTATGATGGAAAATGAGTGGCAAGAAAGGTAGGGGGACACTTCGGTTGACTATGGAAAACACAGTATCAAAGATACTGAAAGTCACGTAAAAAACATGAGGACCCCCGGAGGGCACGTATGAAGAGGTTGATGACAGTGGATGAAACAAAAGAGACCGTAGAGACCGTAACGTTTGGCGCTCTATCCTCTCTGACTGCCCCGCTAGGGATAAAGTGTGAAGCTAGACACAGCTAGCTAGCTAGCTAGCTGTGTCTAGTTTAGTGTTTTTAAGATAGCCCATGAATAACAATGCACGATTATCAGATTGTTTTATTATAATCCCTAAAAGTTACACTTCAAAATATAATAAAACAGTGCATGTTCCTCCCAATAGAAGCTGCATCTATCAATAAACCTATTATAGATATCTCCAAAATCTAATGACACGCGGAAGTATGGCGAATTTCCCCCGACCCATAAATCACAGACGGACAGATTTTATTGTATTATTTTATATTTTATATAGATCTGATGTAGAAGTATCTGTGCTTGTTTTTTTTCAGCTTCATGCTGTATACCGCATATAGCGTGAGTGCGAGTTCAAAGCTCTTTCGTTTATTTATTTTTGTACATACATTTTAAAATATTTTTGGAAAACCTATTTTAGCTTCACTCTGTATTTAGCTTATAGGAGGGAAAAATTCTCGAGATATTCCACGGAGTGGGAATCGAACCCAGAATCGTCGCGTTTACAATCAGACGTTGAGTTGCTGTGCATCGAGGGCTTTATAATAATGTCTCATGTTCGGCCTCAAGAAAACGTACGACAATCATTCAACACCGATGTATGTCTATTAGATAGAAATATATATTTTTTTAACTATAAACATTTCACAGATTTTAATCTGCATAATCTTATTTAAACTCCTTAATCTTATTTAAATAAGAAAACGAGGCAAAATAAATGCAGTATCCTGACGTCGTAAAGTGTAGTTAGATATAAATTCATTGTTTACTGCACATAAAGACAATAAAATATTATAATATCAATATTATAATATGAGGCCAGTCGTGGCGCAGGGGCATAAAGTGTGCCTGTAAATCGGCTGGTTGTGGGTGGGGACCGGAGTGTCTTAACACTACGTTCCCTCTGCCTACCCTGCTGTGAGCGGGATACAGCGTGAAGCTGATTTAATTTATTTTTTTATTAATATCAATATTATAAATAACAATAAGTAAAATCAACATCTAAAATATCTTAACTGGCGTACTGTTGAAACCAAACACTCCACTAATACGTGAGCAAACAACAAACACCATCGACTGACATGAGTTACACTTGACAAGTCAAGTTTCAATTAGATAAATAAATACGAGACCGGTGTGGCGCAGTGGGATGGCGTTTGGCTGTAAATGAGATGGTTGTGGGTTTGATTCCCGATCGGGTGAGTGATTAAATTATTTTCATTTCTCCGCTTTAGTGTAATATTTGCGTGCACCTATCCTACTATGCGAAAAAAGCATGATGCGGTTAAAAAGGCGGAACTCAACGCCGCGCTTTATTTTGTTGCCAGAAAGGATATGAAAATATTAAATATTTCATTCCATCGAGTGGGAAGTGAACCAAAAAAATCGCGTTTACTTCACGACGACGTCAATTTGGCTGCTTACAGGTTGATTTTCCCAAATTCCTTTGTTAGTGCTCACTTTCGTTTTACAAAGAAAATCTGCAAAATTTCAAGATTCTAGTTTCAGCGGTTGAGGGTTGGCGCTGTTCCTTGGTTATGTAAGTCACACTGTTTTGTTACTTTTATATATTCTCTTTGCGATTAGGATATTCGCAAAATGTTTGGAAAAGGCTGGGTCAGAGCCCAGTCGCGTGCCATTAGAGAGGCCTATGTCCAGCAGTGGACGAAGACAGGCCGATGATCATGATGACGATGATGATGATCATATATTACTGGTGTTACCGAAGGTAATTTTGTGTCAAAGGTAATTCTGGTAACTGACTGACTCTTGCAAACATATCAAACAAGTTAAATTCATTTTTTTTAAACAAAATTATTATTCGTAAAGTGCTTAGTTTTGTCTATAAAAAGACAAAATTAGAGGATGGCAAGGCGTAGCGATACAATGAGTATACACACCACGGGTTCGGATTCGATTCCCAGTCGGATAAATGAATTATTTCCATTTTTTCGCGTTGTGAATGCAACAAAACAAAACATGGCGTAGTGTTCCGATAATCAATAAGGAGAAGTCTTAACTAGGTTTTTTCTGCCTTCCCTACTATTTGTTGGAGACAGCGTGAAGCTAAAAAAAGAAAAAGTGAAAGGTATAAGAAATATAATGAGAGGTAATCATTTTATATATAATTCATTAAGTTATAGTATATAGCTACCGAGTTACATTTTGTAATTTTTTTTCCACTTATATAAATTTCTTCGTATATAACTACGATCACTGTATATATTGGCCTTACCTATACATATTACAAAATTTGAACTGGCAACCCTCACCATCCACACCAATGCCCAACAAACCCTTTTAAAAAGACATCTTAGCAACAAAGCAGTCATAACTAAAGTTATTTAGACAACTATCATAAATAGAGGGTAGGGCGAGATTTCGTTCAATTCATTAAAGTACAACCATTTTGGGGGAAGCGGAGTTATGAATAATATTTTTATTGCTGGGGTCCTCGCTAATGTACCGAACTTGTTGTTATGTATTCACCACGTAAATACTGTTATAGCTCACTGCAAAAAATCGCTATAGCTTTTGCTCTTTTCTTTTCTTTTTGCTCTTTTCTTTTATATATATAGCTTTTGATTGCGGATTCTCTCGTACCATCAAATTACTTTTAGTAAACGTTGTAAACGATATATTCTAAATTCGGGTGGTAAACTCTGCCCACAGGTACTGTCACTTTATGCTTTTATTGTCTTAAAATCGTATTTTAGCATGCTTTTAATATGTTTTTTTCGACAATCAAAATTATCAAAATAAATGAACAAGTCGTTTTTAATTAAATTTATTGACCCTCAATTTCTATCATTCCGCCACTTTGAAAAAAAACTTGAAAAAAAACTTTTCTCAGTGAAAGTTGAAATGACGGGGAGGGAGAGTAAATAAGAAATAACTTTTTTTACATTTGGTAAACTATCAGTATAATTTTTAAGAATATACCTGTCCTCTTAAGATCTGCGCTTAAATAAAATATGTAAGTAATAAAATATGTAGTTACATATATTTTATGAGAGTTTTGGGTTCATTTGGATAAATATTAAACATATAATTTATTTCAGATATTTGATTTAACTGAAAATTATAAAAACATACTTGCACATATGTGTACCTAGGATTTCAATGAGGACCAAATTTCTTAATTGTGTGATAACATTCGAACCAATAATTTTTCATAACACATAATTTTTCATATTACATTTTACGCAAATGGTGCGACACCACGAGGAACATGTCGGGTATTTAGGAGCAAATTTGGCGTCTGCATAACGCGGCATTGTCCAGCCCTACATTGTCCAGCCTAACTTCTGGTATTGGTTGTGTGATTATCGGCCGGTTTTTCTTTACAGGAGGTTCATCGTAAGTCTCTCTTTCAATAGAGCTGGGGCTGGGTATACCTGTACAGCTGGAATCGTGGCTATATTTTTAGGAATATGTTTTAATACATCGGAATACTAATACAAGTCGCTCCTTACCTGGTTTTCAATATATAAACGTATACATATATGTATTTGTAATCTGAAGAGACTATTGCCATATGTTAACTTTATGTATTTTACTCTGAAAATTTCTCTAAGGTTTTGAATTTTTAAAAGTTTTATTGACTCGAAATAGAAATGGTCCATCTTAATATTTAATCTGTTTTCTATTATTTTCGTATTTTGACCTCTATAGTTCCCATTTCAAAATATTTATAAACCTCAATTTTCAAAGACATTTCATTAATTTCACACGCTCGTAAATTTTGCAAAATAGCCAGAAAATTACTGTTTTTCATGATGATGATATGTTCTAACATATCATTATATTTTTTGTTATTAGGTAAAGCCAACCCAGCAATTTGAAATATATCTAAATAAACAGAGAGTAAAACATATTTGATTCATAAAAAATATAAAAAAAAAGAAAAAAAGAAGAGAAAAAGTCTAAGTTGATCGAAGCTAAAATATGCACACATGTATCTATATTTTTTCTGTGTGTGTGTGTTTTTTTTAATAATTACCGAAATTAAACTACGCACAAAAAAAATCTCATTGAAATAAATAAACAATAGGCGTCGAATTAAAAACTGCTTTCATTTTTTCAGTCGGACAGTTCCTTTTTTTTATCAACAAAACAAAAATACTTATAATTAGAAAAACATCCTTTAAATAGATATTTTTTCTATAATACTAGCTTGTATAAATCTATCAGTCCGACTGAAGTTAAGGGTAAGACGTCGTCGTGGCGCGTGTCGATGTTTCTTTGGAGCGTGTCGGGAACAAATGCGAACAAATATATTGTAATTTTTCGATGTAGGGGTTGATTTTATTTTATCGACATATGATTGGATGAGTGATATACACTATTTTTATAATAATCAGAAGAAAACAGAGAAAACTTGTGATGCGTCAGTTTTTTATCTATTTTCCTTGTATTGAGGATGTGGCAATTGAGTTGAAATGCGAATTTATTATTATTTTTAATCTTTAACACGTGTTACATCGAGCTGTAACTATGTAATAAAATTTAAGAATCTGAATAACACACTCTTAATATTGTTGAATTAATATACAACTTGGCAATATATGTAGATCAAATGACAACATAATATTATAATATAGTAAAGTCAAGCTGGTCTACTGGATTCTGGTGGAATTGGAAGATCGTTGCTGGAACCTTGGACCACCTATTAAAGATATCGAGTAAAGATATCGAGTTTGTGCTAATTACATTCGTTTTAATGTGTTCTGTTGAAAAAAATGCGTTATTAAACAATATTTTTTTACGACTATAGTCGCAAAAATTATTGTTTACACGCGCCGGCTATGGGTTCGACTCCCACTCGGGGAATGATTTATTTAATATCTTTATTTCTTCTTCTTAGTCACCACTCTAAAAATAATATAATAAGCTTATAATGCGAGTAATACATAAGTTCTGATATTTGAAAAAAAAAATGAAGAAAGGACGGAATGCAAGATCAGTGTGAAAGGTAAGATATTAGAACAAGTGAATGAAGTGGTATACTAGGGAAGTATGTTCAGTAGAGATGGAAGATACGAAATGGATGTATACAGGCGTATTGCTGCCGGTAACAGGCTTAATGGTGCCTTTGCTGCATTGATGAGACGGCGAAACGTCAACACAGCTACACGTTTTTCCGTACACAATGCAGTGTTAGAACCGACGCTGTTATACGGCATCAAAACGTGGGTATTACAGAAGAAGAATTAAATAAATATAATAATGCTGTGAAGATGCGATCTCTTCGTAGGATATGCGGAGTCAGCTTTGTTGATCGAATCCGCAATGAAGAAAGCGAAAGCGAAAGGTACTAGCGAGGATGTCATGGTAAGAATGAAGAAGAACGTGTTCAGCTGGTTTGATACATCGAACGAATGAGTGATGAAAGAATGGCAAAAAAGATTTATGATGGAAATTGAGTGGTAAAAGAGGTAGAGGGAGACCTCGGTTGACCTTCGAAAATATAGTATCAAAGATACTCTAGGAAGGTCACGTAAAAAGTATGAAGACCCCTCGGACGGTATGTATGAAGGGGGACAGTGGACGAAAGAAGTATGCAGAAACCGTAACGTTTGGCGCTCCGTTCTCTCTGACTACCCCGCTAAGGAAGTGGAGTAAAGCTAGAATGGAATAGAATTTATTAGAAAGCCTAGAGAATTTGGCGGAGATTGGGAAACGGAGATGGGGAACTAATGTCAACAGAATGTTTTAACTAGGTTTCCAGGTTCGCTCTGCCTATCCTGCTTTGTGCGGGATACAGTGTGAAACTGAAAAAAAAAACGAGAAAAAAATCCCTTTTAGATATGTTTAAAATATTTTTAAGCGTTGTGAAAATAAATAAATACAACCATAACTCCATATTCAATAATATTTTCCACGGCGCATACAAAACGTCTATTAGTAACTGTCACCCGACGTCCCCCCGGAAGGGTCCGCGGACAAGAGCTGCAACTCACAAATATTGACAGACGAATTGATCCGCTAAGTGACTTCACCACGGATTATTGGCTACAGTGTAGATGTATAGATGCTAGATACGATATATTATGTAAAAAACCGGTTAAGTGCGAGTCGGATTCGCCTACAAAGGGTTCCATATATTAATTACAGGATTGTAAGACAACAGGGATTTCAAGTTGAAATTGAATTGATATACTGAGGCCAGACGGTTGGCAGGGGGAACCTAGTCCTACGACAATCCGTTCCCCACTTTCCACCGAATTTTCCGAGGTAATGTTTATTGAGTGGCGGAACTCAAAGCCGGGCTTTTGCCTTGTTGCCAGAGCGTAGAAATAAAAACATTAATAAACAATAATTCCAAATTGGAGAACGAAGTGTCTTAACACAAGGTTCCATCTGCCTACCCTGCTACATGCGGGATACAGCCTGCAGCTACTTTTTAATTCCAAATTAATACCGATTTCTATTTTATTTTCTTAAGTGTAGTATTTAAACTTTAAAAATGCTATATAATGATGCTGGAAACGAAATATTTTATCTTATATGTCATAGCTTTTTGTAGATGGTAATAAGATTGTAATACACGTGTTAGCATTTTCGAAAGATTATTTATTAATTATAATCTCTATATATAATAAGACAGTAAAAATATTTTGTCTGTACATTTAGTAATTTTGACTGAAATTGATAGAGGAACACTTATAAGGAATAATAGAAAACAAAAATATGTTTTTTTTTATTTCTTGTCTGTCTGTCTGTCGATATGTATGTCCACATTTTTCTCTGAAAGTACTGAACCGATTTACTTGAAAGTTTCACTAATTGCTTTGTTTTAACTCAACGTAACTACTAAAGTTTGGTTCATCAAAATGGGTTCATTAAAAAAAACGTTATCGTCATTTGAATGAACTCAAGGCATTAGTTTGCCTGCGAATGTTATATAGCAATCGCACTGGTAAGATTCCTGGCTAAAGAATGACATTCGAAACGTCTTGGTTATATGACTGTTGATAAAAATATATACATTTTTGAAGCACTATTATACAATATTTTATACAATAAAGTAAACAAAATTGAATTGTTAGTGGAGATTACCTTCTTAAATCATAGCAGTTAAGTTTAAATCGTAATTAATTCAACACAGAGATAAAGAACGATTTGATCTTCAAAGAGATATCAAGCAAATACATAGATTTTTTTGTTCGTTCGTTCGTTTGAAATAAGTCTATATAAAAATGCCTAAAAACATCCTTTCTACGCGTACTCTGTAAAAACTACATATTTAGATAATAATAATTGCATTTAGCTAATAATATGTGTAACTAATTTAAAAACTGTACAGGAGTTAATATGCAATCATTACAGTTATTTTACAAAGAATATTATGAATCCTTACCCAAATCAATAATTTTACATTTAAGGATGTTTCTGAAGCAGTACATTAAATTATTAAGTGACATCAGCACATTTAACAGAGCTTTAAAAACATAACATAGGTAAAAAGAACGTAATGTTGAAAAAATATATACATATAATAAATAATTAGCTTTATGTATATTTTATGAATATCAAATATCAACATTGGTCGTATTTTTTAGTTCGAAACAATTAAAAATTTTTATAGAAATTACGATAATGTCGTAAAAAATCATATTAGAATATTACAGATTAAAGTAATAAAAAAATCATATTAGAAGTCATTATAGTCGTCAATCAATTCTGCTTATTAAATCAATAATCATGTATTTTAAGCGGGCGAAGCCGTGGGCGGGCCGCTAGTATGTAATAAAAAAATATTGTAATTTCATCATGATAAATAAGTAGTTATATGCGGAATGTACAACCGATCTTTGTTTTAGAGAATATTTAAGGATTTTCGTTTAGGGAAGCGAAAATATTTCAAATATTTATCATTCCCCTTAGTATACCAATAAAAACGAACCTAGAATTGTCACGCATGGAAAGATATTTCCAAATTGCGCCATCATGGCGTATATTACACATTATTATTTAAGTAAGGTTCTTATAAGAATCTAAATATATATTCAATGTGTTTTCTTTAACTTATGCAAAATATTTCAATGTTTTAAAATTCAATTAAGTAAATTTAAAAATCGCTGATTAATTTAAAATATATATATATTTGACTACAAAATGATGTATAAACTATACAATAAAATATTATAATATATGTATACTATCCATAAAAAGTAGTATGCGTTAATTTCAGAATCCACGAAGCGTAATACGAAACGTTGGTAAAAACAGCATACTTCACTTCACAGTCCTTTGGTCGCGTTGCCAGGACACCTACCAACTTGTGCCCATTGTAAATGGGGCCAAACTCATGGACAAAGCAATCGTCGTAATCTGTCAAATCTATGCAAATCATACTCTCGTCGATATGGACACCGAAGCTCTCGTAACATTTACCCGGGAAAGCAATCTTTACAGCCAATTTTGTAAAATCATTTATTAAATACACCTTCCTGTCCATTGTGGCGACGGTCTTCCAAACGCTGGCTTCACAATCTGATACTGATCTATCATCGAAAGTAGAGGATTTCATGGTAAATTGATATTCTTCTATATTAAATTTGGCAACAGCTATATCATGATAGGGCATAGTGCTATTCTGATTATATTTTTCGTTTATTCTCCAAAATAATATGGGGAAAGTTCTGCTGATGTTCCTGGCGAAATCATTTAATAGCAACACTCGGTGTGTCGCTCCTTTTTTTCGACAGTGTGCCGATGTGACCACCCATTTGACGAGAACAACGCTAGCAAAACAGGCGAATGTCCAGGATTTTGAGGAGTTTCGGGCGATCGCTGCGACGTAAGGGAATCTTTCAGCGATTGGAAGACTTTGGTTGTCATTCAATGCTATGACAGCTATAGATTTTGCCACCTGGTATACGCCCGTTCCTGGAGCATAATCTCGTTTCCTCTCCTCTACAGTGATGTCGGTTGCGAATTTAACCATCACACACACGGCCATGATGGCCACAAATATTACAATTGCCAAAATAATACACGCTGCTTTCATTTTTGATTATTCAGGGCGAATTTTGACAGAAGAGTGCTGTCTCGCTTTATGTAAAACTCCGTAAATTCATTACGTTTTAAAAGTAAAGAGAAAAAAACTTTTTTTTTTATTTTTAATAATAATCAATGAAATATCATTTTTTTATCTTTTTTTTCTGTTTAAATATTTATTTTCTTGCTACTTTGTCAAATTGTAAGCCCTTCGACATGGATTTATTTAGTAGCCTGCAAGATTTGGAAGAAACACAATAATTGCAAATTAAATAAGGCTTTAGTAAAAAAAGTTAACATACCCAGGACAGAGCTTATTCAATTTTATGACAATAAAAGATAGATTTAATAACAAAACCCTTTTATAGCTTCACGCTTTATATAAGCACTCCGTTCTCCACTTCCACTTCTCCACACACAACTCAATGCTGCACTTTTTGTTATTACCAGAGCGAGAAAATAGAGATATTTCATAACCCCGTGTGGAAATCGAAACCACAACCGTCGCAATGCAGCACATATGCCGTTGCGGAGCGACAGCCTCAGTAAACTGTGTATTACATGTAGAATGTAGATTGGTGAAAAAAAATGTAACAAAGACAAAAAGTACCTAATTCTGACATAATTATGCTGACTGGTACAAAATTTTGAATATAATATATTTTAATAACTAAATTTTTTTATGCATGCCGACTGATGTAAAACAATATACATTTTTTTAATTTGTGTATTTCATACAGTTACATGTTGCTGTAAAAAATATTAAGTCGCGACTACACATTTTAGGCAGTTCTAGCCGGTACTAGCATTGATTTTTTATATTAATACCTTAAATGACTAGATAAAACTATAAGGTCAGTCATGGTGCATATGGGCACAAGATTTTGATTTGATTATTGTTGCGTTGTGGGTTCAATTCCCACTCGACGAAATAAAGTGAATTAAATAAAATTAACGAAATTAAATAAAATTGAATATTTCCATTGTGTAAGAAACAGAAGTGTTTTAATGAGTACGGAGTGTCCTTACACTGGGTTACGTGGTTCCATCTGCCTGGCCTGCTTTGTGCGGATACAGTGTAAAGCAAAAAAAATATTAAAATATAAATAACTTATATCAATTAAACTTAAAATTATTACGAACAATGTATTTTTATATATTTAAAGAGAATCTTATCTAGCCAGAGTAGGCCAGTCGTGGCGCAGCGGCACGAAGTGTGACTGTAAAATCGACTGGCTGTGGGTCCCCACTCGAGGAGACGAAATATTTACTTAAATTTATATTTTCATTTCTTCGCTCTGGTGGCGAGGCTAAGCGCGGCGTTGAGTTCTGCCACTCAACACACAATGCCTCCAGAATTCGCCAGAAAGTAGGGAAAGGAGTGTCTTAACACTAGGTTGCCCCTGCCTACCCTGCTATGTGCGGGATACAGTGTGAAGCTGATAGAAACTTATCCAGTAGTGGGCACATTAGGAAGTAGCATATTTTCATTACAGATATATTTAGGCCAGTAATCGATATCTTATTGTCAATTGAAACAGAATATATGTGCACCAAAACCAAATCGTGTTGTACTAAAATAAAAAAAGAAATTATTTTAAATGTATTTGTATTGTATTTGTATAATTTAAAAATTAAAAAAAATACATTCCAACCAGTGCTATATTAAAAGTAAGTATATTTTTTATATAAAGTGTTATTCCACACTTGGGCAAGAAAAGCATTTTTTTTTAGAAAACAAAATATTTAACGTGACGAGATTTGAACCCGCGCCCCTTGGAAACGATATGTTTTAATGTATAAGCGCGGACGTTGAGTTTCACACAACAAGGTTTCATCTGTCCTTTCTTTATGAGGGTTACAGCGTGATGCTAAAACAAAAACAATAAAAAAATATAATTGAGGACAAATCATATAAAGCAACATAAACAAACAGCTCAGTTAAACCTAAAACTGTAAAATTATTTCATTCAGTATAAAAATAACTATGATTCAATCCATCTTGTTACAAATTTGCGCGAAAACCACGCCGTGAATCAGCTGCTTCTAAAAAATCAATACTTGTACCCTGCATGCAGTCATAACCCTAGTGCGACACGTTCTTGCTTAGAAAAACTTTAAATAAAGTGTATTTATTACTTAAACTATAGCAGAGGCCATGTTTTATTGTATTTTAGTATTAATTAACACTGCAAGAAGTGATTAGTGTGGCAAAAATTGAATTAAAAAACCATTGTGAAGCTAGCCACAGATCCACGTGATATGAACTCCCACCAGATGTCGCAGTGTACCCGTCATGTTGTTACATACTGTAAGGGCGTGTGAGTGCTTGTGTAAAAAATTAAGTGTTTCGTTATATTACAAGCCACAAATGGACTTATAAACGGTGAGTTATTAATTATTGTAGTCTCAGAGATTAAATAAAGTAATAATGTATGTCGCTTCTTAAGAGGAATAGGTAAAAAGTACATCTGTCTGTACAGACGTATAACCCGGCTAAATGTGGGTGGTACGATTAGTACAGCGCTGCCTATTACTACCGACCAACGTAATTTGGTCGGGTTATTCCCGCCATCTTGTTAGCTGAGCTTTCAGGATTTAGTATAAATATATTTATCGATTGACGCTGTAACCTAAATTTTATGTTACACACGTTTTACCTCACACAGTCGTCCAGGAAAATTGTTACAAATAATTAAATAGACTCAATTCATTCATAATTAGTTATATATGAGTCATGGCTTTGTTGACATTACGAAACTTGCAGACCGATCAATTTTTCAGTTGTTTTCTCATTTAAATAGCTCTTTCTCTGTTTCAATTTTTACCTAATTAACATTATATGAAGAAATAATCATATTTTAGTAATTTCCCGTAAAATTACAGTCGCGACCTCGGCTTTAGCACCTATATAGTCATAGAAGTGACATCACAAATTTAAAATAGAATTGGATTATGGTAAATGAGTTTTAAGAGAAACACTGTTAGCGTAAAATTTATTTGTTTTGAGTAAATATATTGAAGTAAAAATATTTATATATTCATTCATAAAAACATTTGATGTTATGTCTAATTAAAATTTCCAATAAGTTTTTTTTTAATTTGTCTCCTATATTTATTGATTGCTGTATGAACTATTTATTTAAAATATGTATTTAAATAATTTATATATTACTTGTATTATAATAATTATATCCTAAAGCTAAGTTATTATGTCATTGCCACCTACTATGTAAATTTAAAAAGAGGCCAGCTACAATAAACATTGATTTGGACTTGTTTAGTTTATCTATTTGACTAAACAACACTTCTATTTAATTTATATAATAGAGCTGAAGAGTTTGCTTGATTGAATGTGTTAATTTCATGAACTACTTGGTTTGGATTAAAAAATATATATTGTAGTCCATTTAACAATACGAACCATTTAACAATATGAACAAACAAACATAGTGAGATTCACCTCCTGCAGTTAGAATACACAACATATAGTTATTTTTATTTTAACATTAAAGCAATTTTTTTAATAAATTTCTAAACAATATATTATATATAAAAAAAACAGAAACATTTTTTTTAATTATGAGTAAACATTCCGTAGATCCTCTGACAAGTTCTTATTAGGTAATGATAACAATGTAAACAGCTTATGACCATATATGATTGTATACACAGAACAACTATTTAAACAACCTACATACATATGTGAGATTATAAATGTTTTATTATTGAAAATTTTATAATTTTTTAGCTGAATAATTTTTAGGCAATTGTAGCAATGTGATTGTATCTTTCAGTCAAGGAATTAGTTGTGCGTCCCCAATGAATGTAATATATTATTTATATTATTTTTATTTGCTTGCTCTTGTTAAACAAAATTGCACCTTTGAGATATGCCCCTGTGCTGCTTCCAGGAAGAAATGAAATTATTACTTAATATATTTCATTCCCTTATATGGGGATTGAATCTACAACTGTCACATTAAAGTCGCACTCTTGTGCCCCAGGGCCAAGACAGCCTCATATTTTTTCTATTATAAATATAGTAGAATATAAATTGATATATTCTACTATATTTATAACTCAAAAAGTATACTATAAATATATACTTATAAGTTGATATTTTATAGGTGTCTTTTTATATTATAACAGTTTTTTACCTCAATAAAGTCTTTAAATAATATAGTAGCTTGCCTGTGAATGTTACGAGCTATAAAATTATTTAATCAGTGGCTACACTCAAAGCTATGCTACATTATGCTAAGTTATATGTAGTAAAATATAAGTGACATGTCACAATGCAGGTTTTCTTCATTAGAGGTTTCTCATATTTCTGTTTTATTTAATCAAGTAAATATATAAAAATAACAAAAAAAGACTTTTAATAACTTCTTATTCTAATAATATAATGTACAAAACTAACAATCAATTGAACATGTTATTTTTAAAGATATAATTAAGTAAAATATAAAACTTTTATAAGGTCTCAACCACTCTGTCATTAAACTCCTATTAAAATATTTTCTATGTCAGCATTACATTACTAACAGGAAGTTAGTACAAAATAACTGACTAATTTCGCTGATTATCAAATAGTGCTCATATAACATTTTCACTTAGACTAAACATTTCTATAAAGATATCATATGACCAACTCAAAATGACCTTGTAAATATTATTTCATTGTGTGCCTTGCAGATTCTATAAATTTTATTAAAATTGGAGAATAGAGTGACTTTTCACTGTTTCCTCAGCCTGGCCAACTAATTTTCAATGCTGAAAAAGAAAAAAAAATACAATTTTATTACCAGAGGTGATAAAATTGTATTTTTAGGTTGCTATGTACGGGATACAGCGTGAACCTAAAAATTAAATAAAAAAAACCATTTTATTATAATAGCAAGGCAGCAATAATTATGTACGTATATATACATACACGATGAATATGATGTCCTTTTTAAATGTCAATTTTGACAGGTATACATAAAAAAGTTTTTTCTTATTATCGGTGGATGTAGAATATATAAAGCTGCAGGAAGGTCCATTATGGAACTGGCGCATTATGCTAAAAATAACCACCGCCTGTACATTGTTTCACGTTGTTCTCTATGAATGCCCTGAATATCATGCTTATTTCTTTTTTAGCTTCGCACTGTATCCCGAACATAGCAGAATAGGCAGGTCTAGTGTAAAAACTCTCCGATCCTTACTTTCGCCGATTCCGTGGAGAATTACGTGTTGAGTGGCGAAATTTAAAGCTATACATTGAAAAGACGAGGAATAAAAAATATAAAATATTTCATTCCCCCGAATGGGAATCGAACTTGCCACCATTTACAGACGCGGAGTTGCGCCCCTATGCCACAACGGCCTCGTATATTTGATTTTATAATTGTTTACCAATTTTTTTACTCATCAGTGAGAAGATTCCATTCTCCGCTCGTCTTATATAGCTTATAATAATATATTTTCTAAAAAAATATCAGCTTCCCGCTTCCGTACACAGTATGGCAGGCAGAGGAACATCACTCCGTTCCCCACTTACCGCAGAATTCTGGAAGCATTGCGTGTTGAGTGACGTAACTCAAAGCAGCTCTTTGCCTCGACACCAGAGGGAAGAATTGAAAATATCATCATCGACAGCCGTCAATCATCCACTGTTGTATATACGCCTTTCCCAATTCTCGCCACCACACTCGATCTTCAGCTCTTCGGATCCATCCGCTTCCTGCCACTCTCTTTAAGTCGTCGGTCCATCTAGCAGGGGGTCGACCCACCGGACGTTTTTTACGGGGTCTCCACTCTAAGACCCGTCTGCCCCAACGGCCGTCGGCTACGACAGATATGCCCCGCCCATTGCCACTTCAGCTTACAAATTCTTTGAGCTATGAGACATGGACTCTAACAAAAGGTCTCGTCCACAAATTTCAAGTCACTCAGCGAGTGCGAGCTCGGTGTATCTCTAAAGGATAGAATCCGAAATGAGGAAATGAAAATATAAATTTAAATAAATATTTCTCCAGTGGGGATCGAACCCACAACCAGTCGCGTGTACAGTCAGTCACATTTTGTACCCTTGCGCCACGACTGGCTTCAAAATACATTTTCTATGAGAATCATTTCTATAAAATAAATTATCTATAATCGTTTGAATCAAGCAAATGAAAGTAGGCATAATATCAATGAGCGTATATGTATGTACATATATTTTGAAAGGTTGACAGAGAAAAAGTAACACACTACTTAGTGGGTTTGATTGCCATAAGGAGTTCCGCCACTCGACATGAAATATCTCGAAAATTGGGCTGTTTACGGGGAATGGGTATCTTAACACTATATTTCCTCTCCGACCTTGCTATATGTGAGATACAGCGTAAAGTTAAAAAATGTTGTTTTTCTGTATGAATGTGTGACTCAAGGATCAAGCATTATGTTGTATATACTTAGGTTTAAATTAAAAATATAACTTTTAAGTTACCATATTGTTATGCAGATATTAAGTATTTGAATAATAACCATATCATATACAGCGTAGCAGTACAGGTCATGTCCGATTATAAGCAACTAGGATGTGCTTCTCTACTAAGATTATAAAGAGGGCCTAGTCTCCTTTAGGCTCTCTTACTCTTACTTGTGTTACATTTTTTTGCCAACAAAAACAACTTATTTAAAAAAACGGCCAAGTGCTGGTCGCACGAAGGGTCCTTTGCAATTATCTATAAAACATCAAAAAATCACGTTTGTTGTACGGGAGCCCCCTTCAGTATTAGTTTTAGATTCAGTTTAATTTTATTATGTTTTTCTTGTTATAGCGGCAACACAAATTAATTATCTGTGAAAATTTTAACTGTCAACTATGACAGCTCGTGAGATAGTCTGGTGATAAACGGACATACAGCGGAGACTTAGTACTAGCGTCCAGTTTTACTCTTGATACATAATCCAAAAAATGACGATTTTAACTATAATTGTGTTTAGTAATAACTACTATATTGCGCATTTGGAATAGGTTTAGTTAAGATAAAAAAACATGAAATTTTATACTTTTACAACCTTTTTTTTTCTTTAGTATACCAAAGAAAAATCAAAAAGAAAAAAATAATAATCCTGCTTTTCTTGGTGGTGCCTCATGTCTGATTATTTTAATTTCGCAATTTTTACATCGATATAAATAACTAAAACACATATATATTAAATATAAAATTGTGGTCATATCCATGTAGTGTTTTGTTTGGCACTGTTATGTATGAAGTCATTCGCTTTTTTTAATCTGCTAATCGCAATTAGGTCAAGAGCGAGTCAAATTAAAAGCTGAATAAGATTTAGCGATTTTTTTTAGTAATCATCTTGTTATATTTTAAAATTTGCTAAATCTGTATTTATTGGTTGTCTTTTATATCTTTTTCTGTTAGTTGTGTTTTTTGTATAACTTATTGTAGGTTCATATATGATTCAGCTTTTCCATGATTATGACCTAATAATAAACTCGCTTGTAGTTTACATCTCGCGCGCTATTCAAAGCGTGCCTAACAAGATTGCAAAACGGCAGCTCAGTTTTTTTCTTAGCCTTGTTAGACAATTCTTGGAATGTAAAAAAAACCTATGCATTCCTCGAGACGGCTCTGCTTACAAGTTACTGTTTAGAACCGGGTAATGTCTGACAGGTTGCCGCGTCTATGGAAGTGTGTAAAGCCCATGTTTATATGATTAATTAGATTTTTTGGATATCAGTAGGTGTGTTTATTTGTTTTTGTATTTTTTTTGTACTACCAGTATTAGTCAATGTTTATTAACATAGAAAACTTTGTTTTTTTTTATATTTTCAATTTTAGTTTTCGATCAACAAGACGATTAATGTACTACTACAGACAGACAGACTATATATAGGCACACGTGTATTTAAAATCTATGTACTTAAAAATTCCAGCAAACAAAAATATTCCTTGTGTTTAGTTAGTTTAGTTTAGTTATATTACAATTATATTTAAATCGTCAAGTTACGTAAAAAAATCAACAGTGTCAGTCCTATAGGAAGCTACCACCGACTCTGAATTCAGTTTTGCCAAGAGCCGGCAAGTAACAATAAAAGTATAAACAAGTGATATTTGGTCCTATAAATATGGCGTAAAATTAAAAAGACAGAAAAGGCAAAAGTTGATCAACTAATCACCAAATCTAATTCGTCTAACTTTTTTTTTTTGTAAAATTTATCTTTGCTGAACTTTATTAATATTCTAATATTAGGTTCATCTACAGAGACCGGTCGTGGCGCAGGGGCACAAGGTGTGACTGTAAAACCGACTGATTGTAGGTTCGATCCCCAATCGAAGAGATAAAATATTTACTTAAATTTATATTTCCATTTCTTCGCTCTGGTGTCGAGGTTAAGCGCGGCGTTGATTTCTGCCATTCAACACGCAATGCCTCCAGAATTCGGCAGAAAGTGGTGAACGGAGTGTCTTAACACTAGGTTCCCTCTGCCTACCCTGCTGTGTGTTCTGTCTGCTAACTTTCTTGTCCATTTCCAACTCACAACGTTTCGGAACCTATTACTATAACGAAAAAATATTGAAATGGGCACCATCATCAACAGGAAACACTAACCGAATCTTGGCCGTAAATCTTCATCCGATGTTGGTAGGGACATTATGTAATTCAGCCTCTTTTGTAGTCAATAGGCTTTGGAGTTTCTTTTGCTTAACAGCCTGGCACCGTGCCAAGGTTTTCAGTAATAGATCAAGTGCTAATTGGCCGTGGCGCCAACCATTTTTGCCGAAAGACAGTTGTTTTTTTTTCTTCTTATTATTTGTAGGTATAATAATATACCTACAAATAATATGAGAGATGCGTTTATTTGTATTTTGATTGAGTAATTTTGGGAATGATTTGTTCTGATTAATCTTACAGTTACTTACTTACTTATAGTTACTAACCTATAGTTGGTTGTGCTATATTTTGGGCATATTTTTTTTTGTATAAAGTGAATCGAGTAATATAAATATGTATTATATGTTTTCGTAGTACACGCCAATGTATGAAGGTATTGTCATTTTTGGATTTTGCGTACATTTTTATCTATCTAAAAACTATATTTTTTATGAATTTAATGATATTTAATTTATATATTGTTTCTCTAATGTATAAACAAATATCAATTAATCAGATTTTTTCTATAAAATAGTAAACTTATTAAATAATCGATTTTCCAGCACTCACACAGCTCAGCCTGACTAAACCTCGAGTGGGTACTTCAATATCTGAATGGGTTGTTCTTCAAACAGCTTACACAAGAGTCGACTATGATCTCGATCTAACTTTTTTTTTGTAAGCATAATAACAAACATGGTTTTTACGGTACGGTAAAATTTGGTAGAAATACTGAAAATGTAGTGTCAACACATCCCGTTCTCCAGTTATCGCCTGAATCGAGACATTGCCTGTTGTCTTCCCAAAGCGAACAAATAGAAATAACCCATTTCCCCCGAGTGAGAATTGAACGCACAACCATCGCATTTACTGTCTAACGCTGTCACACTGCGCAACAATGCATAACCATATATCGTATTTTCAATGAGATATAGAACATCTTACTATATTTTTCACATAAAAAAAAACAAAAAAAAAAACGCTACTAGAGTTAATGTTTATATATTATACAATTTATGTATTATTATATATTTTGCTATGTTTCCTCGAACGCGGTTTGTAATTGCGTGAATAATTGTATTTTCTATATAAAATTATAATAGCTTTTTTTTATAGTAAACGTGTTTTTTTCATCGTATCACGTAGTCACCGACGTTTGGCCGTGGTTAGCCATTTGTGGGCGCTGAGCGTTGTTCAATGAGATCCACTAGCGTCTAGCTACTTAACTATAGCTTATATATTTAATGGAAATAACTTACTATAATCTTTTATTTGACTTCCCGTGTTAGCGTATGTCTAGCAAGCTCAATTTGACCCACTTCCCATTGTCCGATTGAGCTAAAATTTGGATTACGCCTTCAGTTCTGATGACAATGAAATTAAATGTAAACAATATTGTTGTATATACAAAATGGCCGTCGTAATAAAATTGTGGATTACAAATTTTATCGTTAACACCCTTGATTTGTAAAATACCATAAAAAAGTCATGAAAGCATTTTTTTTTATTAATATTTTATTTATGTAACGTATACTGCTATACAATGATTAACTATAAACTATATAATTTATAATATAAAATACTTCTATATTATAAAGCTGAAGAGTTTGTTTGGTTGAACGAGCTAATCTCGGGAAGATTCGAACTTTATACCATTGCAGTTTGGACCAAGTCGGGGTTGATATTTTAAATTGAATAACTATCTCCAAACGTATAAAATACTATGAAGATATTGACTATACCATAATTATCAATGAACTAAAAAAATATTATAAATTATACACATATTTGTGAACAAACAGTGTGTCTATACATGTGATGGTTGTAGGTTCGATCCCAATTAGGGAGATTTTTTTTGATAATATTTTCATTTCTCCGCTCTGGTCGTCGAATTGTGTCGTTGAGCTACCCGCAATGTCTCAAATTCTGGCAGTAAGTGGAGAAAGGTGTGGAGAATGTCTTAACACTAGATTCTCGGTGCATGTTAGTAGTGTGCATGATAGCGTCAAGCTAAGAAAAAAAACAAAACAATTTTGTAATTTGCTTCACGCATATGTTATTTTTTTTTATTCGTTTGCGTTGACCGCAAAACTATTTACGAAAACCGGTTGACAAGGACTTCTTCGAACTTGACCCACATCTCTGAATGAATGTTAGATCGATACTTTATTATTAACAAATAAATTCATTCATTCATCACAATACAAGGAAAAATAATAATAATATTGGATATTGAGTATTGTTTGTGTGTGATTTTGTATGGTTAGTAGTATGGTTTAGTTGCTTTGGTGCACTCGTAATTAGGTTGTTATGCAAGTTTATATATGGTGTTTATTTTTTAGAGGTTGATTTTTCCTTTCTGTTTTATCTTTCTTTTAAACATATAAAAAAAAATTGTGTAAGTGATTTTTTTTTAGTAGTATGGAATAAATAATTTCGCGTGAAAAGAAGTGCTGCTGTAAGTGCTTAGTTTTATTATATTATCTTACTTTTAGGCCGTATTTACAAACCGCTCTTAACTCTGAGATCTATCTTGAGATGCGGTTTTCATTAACATGTTATAATTTATTAATGAAAATAGGTTTATATTATTCATTATAGCCATATAACCCTCGAGTAGAATAGTTTTTTTTGATAATTTCACGATGTATCCCACATATAGCAAGTTAGGCATGAGGAACCTAGTGTTAAGACATTCCGCTCCCCATTTTTAGCCAATTTTTGAGACCCGATTTGCCTTGTTGCCAGAGCGAAAAAATAAAAACCAGCATTCCCCACAGTGGAGATCGAACCTGTAATCGTCGCGTTTACAGTCACACTGCCGATGTGCCACGAGGGCGTTATCTCTTTATTAATTTATTTATAATCATAAACGTAGCCATCTAGTATCTAAATCTCTTTATCTAATCTATAGAACACTAATGTTTAATGATTTATCATACCGTCATGCTTTTACGAGACAATTCCGATTTTGGTGTTGATAGCTATGTAGCTTGATATTCCGTGTCCAGTGGCGGAAGTCAACGCCGCGGCTTGCTTCGTTAGCAAAGCGGGGTAATGGAAATATTAAATATTTTATTCCTTTAAGTGGAAATCGAACTCAGAATCGTCGCGTTTACAGACGCACACTAGTGCTTCTACGCCACGTCGACCTCAAAAAAGTTCAATACATCTAAAGTTTATTTTATATAAACAAAATAACAAATATATTTTTATATAATGGTACCTATATTATGGTTGTCATATCCGGTGGTGGGCGCGACGCCTACACCACAACTAAAGGGCTTCTTGGGAGAAAGTTGTTGTGGACGCTCGATCAGGGTCAGGCTATGAGGAATTAAGAAACTGAGTAATTTGGGCGGAGCTTTGAAATTATTCTGAAATATATATTGCTATCATTGCTGGCCCTTTCGCATTAATCGCTGGATATTTGTAGAGGTGAAAAATCACGCAGGTTGTCTGTGCTACTATACTAATATTATGAAATAGAAGAATTAGTTTAGTTGAAATGGCAAATCTCAGGAACTATTGGGTCAAATTGTAAAATTAATTTTGTGTCTATCTATCGAAGAGGAATAATAATAAAAAATGTTGTAAAATCGTTTCTACTGTTGTTTACTATTTTAGAAGGCACTATATGTGCGCTACAAAAATAAAGATAATAGAACACAAACACAAAGGAGCTTATTAAATAAAAAAAGTATAGTTCAGACTAAAAAGAGAGAGAGAGAAAGAGAGGCGTGACGCTAGCATTACATATTTAATGTACTATCACTATAAATATACATTGTAATAGACACGATATTGTGAAAAATAAACATCGATTGACTTACAGTCATTGGTTAATTGATGCAAGTATGACGTCATACACGTCGTACGTGACGTAATTTGGTCATATCGGTTTTATGTCACCGTTTGAAATTCATTCATACGCCTACAAACAAATTGCCTTTGCTGCCTTTGTGGTTGCTTAAAACTATTGGTCTTTTTATTTCGCAGTGTTTAACACATTTTGTTCTCCAGTTGCTGCCCCAATTAGACATCGCATGTTGATTATTGAATCACGAAACTAAACGCCGTGTTTTGTCTTTGCGTAACCGCGATCGGGAGATATAAATATTTTGTAATATTTTGTGACAGTGATTTAGTGTGAACTGCTTTAGCGTGACTAATTACAAATCACACCTCCACTTTCTGACAATTTTTTCGAGGCATTGCGTGATGAGTGGCGGAACTCAACGCCGGACTTTTGCCTTGGTGCCAGAGCGATGAAATGAAAATATTAATAAACAATAATTCATTCCCCCATGTAGTGATCATCAAACGCTACGGTCCCTGAATACCTCTGTCGCTCCTTGAGCTGTCTTCCACCTTCTCGTACATGCCTATTTTTGACTATCTTCTTTAAAATGTAAAATTCTTCTTTAAATTAAAGTACCTACCGATGTAACCTTAATGTGACTTAATACCTTTATATAACACTATTTATTTACGACTTTGTTATAATCACTTTTATTGGTGTATGGGTAAAGGTTGATTGCTGTGCTAAAGGTCGCGTGTTCCATAGCTATCGAGGACAGATTTTTGTAATGATAACATTACTTACAATTATTGCATACTTTTTATCAGCTTCACGCTGTATCCCGCACACAACAGGGCAGGCAGAGGGAACCTAGTGCTAAGACATGCCCCATTTTCCGCCAAATTCTAGAGGCATTGTGTGTTGAGACTTGAGACACTTTTAAGACATATACATACCTATTAACATTATTAATGATTTACAATCATTGTATCAACAATCATTATATGAACAAATTCACATCGTATTATGTAGGTACAATAAGTATCTATTATTATTTTTTAATATAAAATATACATATAAATATAATAAACAAAACACCCAACCGCGTTGAAAAAACACAAAAAATATAATAATAATAAGGAAAAAAACTATTACAGTGGCTTACAATGTTTGAATAGAAATAGTTATATAATAGATACACACGTAAACAACATGATAAATGCTGTGTAAAATAGAAGAATTTAAAGCTGAGATCCGAGAGAAATTTTACAGGGCTTAATACATGATGTTAGAATGGTAGGAATCTTAGTGTTAAGACACTCCGTTCACATCAAGACAAATCCTTTCCTTACTCTCCGCCGATTTCTGGAGGCTTTGCATGTTGAATGGCGGAACTCAACGCGTACGTGCCTTACCTATACTAAAATCGCGGCTTCCTACTATTTTTGGGATGACAAGGTGGGCAGAGGGAACCTAGTCTTAAGACACCCTATTAATCACAATGAACTCAATTTTCGTGTTGATTGACGGAAATCAATATAGCGCTTCGTCTACCAGAGAGAAAAAAAAATATCTGTACTTACATTAAAATCTTAGCATTT
Source organism: Heliconius erato x Heliconius himera (assembly GCA_013421005.1). Taxonomy (NCBI): domain Eukaryota; kingdom Metazoa; phylum Arthropoda; class Insecta; order Lepidoptera; family Nymphalidae; genus Heliconius; species Heliconius erato x Heliconius himera. The sequence goes on from JAATLQ010031931.1 coordinate 39,520, forward strand.
AATATCGTAATAGAACTAAATTTTTTTTTTTTTTAATTTTTGTCTGTTCGTAAATTTGTTGTGAAACTTGTTCAAATCCCATTATTCTAGTATTATTCTTTCCTAAATGTGAAATACTACTCTAAAAATGTAAAATATGTTTGTCTGTGTGTTCACGCTAATCTCAGAACCGGCTTAACCGATTAATTGCAGTTATAATACTATTATATTTTGGTAAGCTTTCCTTCACATTTAGAGCTTGTTTTATTTCAGTAATGTTATTAAAAAGTTATAGCACTTTTAATAAAGTTGTTAGAAAAAATTGCTATAAATAACTGTTTTATTGAATTGGTTGAAATTTTACTTCTTAATATAGGCACCTATAGATATTGATTTTAAAATGATATTTTTAAAAATAAAATAAATTAAATAAATTAGCTTCACGCTGTATCCCGCACACAGCAGGGTAGGCAGAGGGAACCTAGTCTTAAGACCCTCCGTTCCCCACTTTCTGCCGAATTCTGGAGGCACTGCGTGTTGAGTGGCAGAGCTCAACGCCGCGCTTAACCTCGACACCAGAGCGAAGAAATGGAAATATAAATTTAAGTAAATATTTCATCTCCTCGAGTGGGGATCGAACCCACAACCAGTCAGTTTTGCAGTCACACCTCGTGCCGCTGCGCCACGACCGGCCTCATGATATGATATTTTTATTAGAATACAAATGTAATGCTGATTATTTAATTAATAATTAGTAGTTCAAACGAGCGAAGCCGCGAAACCGCAGATCGTTAGAATTTCATATAATCATTCCCTCGAGTGGGAACCGAACCCACAACTATCGAATTTAACGACGTCGTTCCACCGCACCACAACGGCCTCAATAGCGTCCGAAATTAACTTTGAGTTAAAAATTTAATTTAGGAAGTTGTGAGCGGAAACGGGAAAGTCCAGTAATCCGTTGCAACTCCAGAACGAGGGCGAGCCGTAAATATAGGTAACCCACATGCAGACCAGGTGTTTTGTAACGTATCTTTATGTTTGTATGAAATAATATTAGATCAGATTATTTAGTGCGTCTTTCGTCATGTATGTAATAATTAACTTTTACACGTGGCTTCGGTCGCGTTGATGTCCTAAATAAATTAAATAAAAAGCTAAATTTTGTGCCATCTTTAAAATAATTTTACGTAATATTTTAATATCTTTTCATCAATATATGTTTAAAGAGTTCTATATTCTTGGTTGTAGATAGTAAGCATTGTGCATAGGAAACGAAGTGTCTTAACTCTGTCTGTCTCTGTTTGTCTTTATTATCATATTAACGTCGTCAGCGCTATGACGGTGGCGTCTACTACTAGAAAGAAAATAGTTTAACCCTCTATGTTTATATATTGTATATATATTTTTGGTGTCGTTACAGGTGAAGGCAGTATTTTTCCAGGAACTCTTTTAAACATGCATTTTTCTGTTATGTAATATTATCATTTTTTACCGTACAACCTCTCTCGTGTGTTCTCCATTCAACGTGACATTGGCGAAGTGATTTTGTGCTCAACTGGCACGCTCCGAACGCCATATTAATAGAAGCCAAACCAAACCAAGAAAATAGTTTTAAGATACTTCATTCAATCCGGGCGCTGTGTGACGAAACTCAACGCTGTAGTTTATAGCATCAGAGATATCATCATCCCATCCTTCTGCGCTACAGTGGTCTAAAAATATTATATTAACGCAACTCTGCTTAGTAATCACAATATTAAGCTGAATAAATTAAATACAATTGAACACCATTAGTCATCATCATCATTATCATCATTTTATTAAAATATGAATCACAATCGTTTTAATATTTATAGCGAAACTATTTTAATTTACTTATTTCATCGTTTATCTCCCGTTTAATGATGAGAAGAGTATCTAAGTGTTAGATTGATTAATAATTCATATTTCTCCTTTCTTTTTTTATCTTGACGCTATATCTCGCATATAACAAGGTAGGCATTAAGCTTTAAGGGAACCTAGTGTTGAAATATTTTGTTCCCCAATCACCGCCCAATTTTCGAGGCTGTGTGTTGAATCGCGATACTCATCGCCTAACTTTTATGTCCAAAGTGATGAGATAAAAATAATTCATTGCCTTAGTGAGAATCGAAGCCACAACTGCTGCGTTGCTCTATCTTTTATTGCTTTTATTTTATTTTAACTCTATTGAAATTATCAATTGCATGTATTTATCAACTATTAACCTCACCCGCAACTTTGTATGTGTGGACTGTGTGCATTTTTGTAGTTCCCACAATGAGATTCAATAGTTTTGAAAAAAAAAGCTTTTCTATATTTAACAGTTAACAATGTAATACTGAATCTATTACTTTGTTAAACGTAATGTAATAGAACCCGGTCACTATGTCTGTTTCCTGTATGTTTGTAGACGCTACTTTTCTCTTAAAATTAAGTATTTGTTTCATTTCAATGGTTTCATAAATCAAAAGGGTTGTATTTATTGAAAATGTTTTGTAATTTGCTTTAAAATAATTTTGTTTTATTGAATTGGCTGACATTTTGGTTGAAAATCAACGCAGAGACCTCAACTTTCCGTAGGCAGAGGAACCTAGAAGGAAATAATAGTGTTGATATAAGTGATGTAACATTATTTTTATTTAACGTATTGTTTTTATTTAACAACATTCGTCAATTTTAATTAATTAATTAATTTACTACTACGTAAACAGATGTAACGACTAAATAACCGACCTTGATCAGTATTTACTTATATCTTCATAGAAATATAATCACTTTTTTGTGCACTGTTAACTTTCAAGATTTAATTTTAACAAAATACAATTATACCATTATGTTTATATCATTTGAAAAACTACCAAAATTCTTATATTTAAACAAAATTTTTGTAAAATTATAAAATAGTTTATCTTTTTCATTTTACTATTTCTATATCGACGAACGATCGAAAAATATTCAAAATGTTCAAAATTACACTATGTTTCCACATTAGTATCGACATTGTACAGTTGATAGTAATTGGAAAATAGTTATATTACGGGAGGAATTCTGGAGGCATTGCGTATTGAGTGACGGAACTCAACGTCGCGCAAAAATAACGTTAAATAAATAAAATTATATATATAAAATTAAATAAATAAAGTTAAATTGAATACCAGAGCGAAGAATTGGAAATATAAAATATTTCATTGCCTCGAGTGGAAATCGAACCGCCAACTTGTCGTGTTACAGTCGCACACTTGTACCATGACTGGCGTCAAAGTAAATTTTCAGGCTTATAAGTTAAATATAATTTAGTATATTTAAAGATTGTGTTGTATGTAGATAAAATTATTATTTACATATAAGGAACTGGTGGCAATGCCGCATACCGTATCACCGCATTTGATAACGCGTCCGCCATCATAATGGCGATGATTTACATATTGTAATTAGTTTTGTGTAAAGTGGCCTATCTTAATATTTTTTTTTTTATTTTAGTCTGAATATTTAGGTATATCGTTTGTTTGCTTGTTAGATGACTTAACGCCGCATTTTATGCATTCAGATTCATATTGAAAATAGATTTATTTATTAAGAATAAAATAAGGAAAGAGATGTGATTGATTTTTTTTTATTTTCAAAGTAAATATGAAAATTTATTAATTTTTGTAACAAACTGACGTTATAGACGGAGCGTTTTTTTCTTCTTTTAAATGAATTGAAGTAGAAGCTTGTTTTTTAGGTTATGAAATATTTTTTTTTATTATTTTAATTTTATTAACATTTTTTGGGCTGTCGTGGTGGAGCGGGAAAGCATCACTGTCAATACGACGGGTACACTCGGCAAAATGATTAAATTTAACCAGCGCGGGAAAATGAAACTAATTTAATTTAAAAAGATTATAATTTAATATTATTAATACGATGTTGAGTTTTGTCACTTAACACGTTATGCCTCTAATCCGGACGGAATGTGGCGAGCGAAATGTTTTAACACTAGTTTGATCTTTCTAACCCACCACGCGGGAAAAAGCGTAACCTGCTTATTTTATATTTTTTCATTAAAATTTACCTTATGCCACTTTCGTACTTTATACACGTGACAAACTGCTATGTGCGTAAATGGCGTCTTTAATAAGGATCTACTTAGGAATTTTATGTAATGAAAAATATTGAATGAACGTCTGTTACATTGATTGTTAATTGTACTGTTGTCATACAAGAACTACTCGAATAATTCTGTATTGTTACACTGTTCTAACGGTTTCGGTTCACTTTATTCGAGCTGAATAAAGAGTAGCCTAGTGAGAAGATATAACAAAATAGTTGGAAATGCAGGTATTTGACATATCAATCAATATTGTATATCTTAATACGGGATGACATGGTTTTTCAATCGGATAGGTACAAATGGACGTCGTGTGAGGAGAGGAGACGGACTTTAAAAATATCTTGCGTCTAACATTTTTATAGACACAAGAATTTTTTTGCTGTTTAGACTGCACACAAAACAAGATCTTAAGCTTTTGCGATGTTTCATATTTTAATAATCCCCAACCAAGGAATATTTGGAAAGTGTTCGAAACGTCGGCTCTCCAATTATGTGTAAACACTATGAATTTCCATTAGGATTCGCCGAAAACAAAAATTAATTTATCTCTACATTAAAATTCATCATCATCATCATCTTAAAGTTACTCTTAACCTCACTGTTTAAAGTAGTGCCCTTATAAATCATAGGCACTCATTTTCCCGGTAGCTGACCTATATCTATCCAGGCCCTGTTCGATTGTGTAACGCGGCGCCGGGACGCCTGGCGCCTGGGGAGACGTGGCGCCCAATGTGGGGCCCGTCTGCGGGATTTAACTTTTAGCAAATAGGCTGTTTCTTTTTAATGCATTCGATTCGATGGTTATATGCTTGTTTGTTATAGTTATGTGTGTTATGTCGTTTTGTGGTGGTTTTATATGTTGCTGTTATTTAATTACTTATTAATAGCCAGTATATATTTTTTATATTATATTATATAATGACTATTTTCAATCAATAAATCAGTTTCACGCTGTATCCCGCATACAGCAGGATAGGCAGAGGGAACCTAGTGTTAAGACACTCCGTTCCCCACTTTCTACCGAATTCTGGAGGCATTGCGTGTTGAGTGGCAGAGCTCAACGCCGCGCTTTGCCTCGACACCAGAGAGAAGAAATGGAAATATAAATTTAAGTAAGTATTTCATCTCCTCGTGTGGGATCGAACCCACAACCAGTCGGTTTTACAGTCTCACTTTGTGCCACTGCGCCACGACTGGCACTGCGCCATAACTATTTTATTGCAAAGAAATTAAATGTTCTTAGTACTTTTAATTCATAATAATTTCAGTTACTCGTGTATGAACTCTCGACTTTAACCAAATTGCTGTTACACGAGTCAGCTTGTTCACATAAATAACTACTTTAGTTATTTAATGACATAATGATAAGGGATTTTGCTCTATAGATTCGACGATATCAGAGATCAAGACTCATCAAGATGTATCTAACATATCGGATACTTAAATCTAACGCCACGCTTTATCTTAATAAGCAGCTAAAATAATCCTATCTTAATTTCTAATCTAAATAAAATGAGCCTCACATAAGGATGTGACATCTCGGTTCTGGATATGGACAAGAACAATATGTACTACATAAGTTTCATTTTTTTGTTTCAGATAATTTCGTTATAGGGATTAATATTATCGAGAAATTTATATTTTAAGGGATCTGGGTTGGTAAAGTCATATTATGTCGGCTGAGTCGGGAAAAAAAAACCTGCCATAAAAACTATTATTTTAAATTCCGTATATATTCGAAATTATTTCAAAATTTTACCTACATTGGACTTAGTTACGGTTGCGTTGATACTTTTATTACGCATGTTTTATTTCGGATACCCGACATATGAGATCCCTGCTTCACATATTTGCAAAAAAATAATTCTTTCATTATATTATTGTTTCAGGTATTAGAGTTGAAATGTGAAAGATATAGAACAAACACACGCCGGACAGTGCCTTAGTTAGAATATAGAAAATTATCATATACCTACTAAATATATATAGAAACGAACGAACAAAAACGAAAACGAATTTTATTTGGTAAGTGTATCTGTTTTGTTTTTTATTTAAATTTATATATTTTAGATGGTTAATATTTAAGAGACCATCTTGGCGCAAAGGAACAGTGTACAACTATAAACACGATGGTAGCTCGATTCCTACCAGAGGAGCTATAGATGCGTTGCTGGCCTTTAAGGTGGAGGCAGGTGTGGTTTTTGGAGATATGTGGGATTTTTGTAATGTTGGAAATGGAGAGTTTTGGCACTGGGTTCCCTGTACCTACCTCGTTATATGTGGCATACAGAGTAAACATAAATCAAATTTTAAATAAAAATTAAATTTAGTAAATAGCTATTATTTTTGCATCAGAAAATTCACCCGATTTATTCATGTTTTATACACATAAATCAGAAATATGAATAACTAGTAAAACCACTCGAAAGCTGCACAGCGGGATGTGTGTCGCGATAGTTGATAAAAAATCCAATGACGTGTGGCGCAGTGGCTGCTTTGAATTATTGTTTCGTTTGGTGGAGGGTGTAAGTTCTAAGATACTATTTATTTATATATCGTTGTCTGCCGTCAAATCTATATGTACTATATGTTGAATATTTTTTTTGGTTGAACATTCTAATCTAAAGAAATATTGGCTTGAATTGAAGTTATTTTTGTGTTTCAATAGGATTAATCCGTTCAATCAAACAAAATCTTCAGCTTTAACATATATTATCTTCTTTATCTTTACTGCTATAAATTGTAAACATAATACAGATAGATAATACGATTCGAATCTATAATCAAATTCAAAGTCCTATTTATGCGGAATACAGCAGCGTAGGCAGAGCAAACCTAGTGTTAGGACACTCCGTTCCCTACTTTCCGCCGATTTTCGAGGCATTGCGTGTTGAGTGGCGGAACTCAACGCCGGGCTTTTGCTTTGGTGCCAGAGCCAAGAAATTAAAATATTAGTAAATATTGAGTCATTCCCTGGAGTGGAGATCGAACCTTGTCCTTGCGCCTCTGCGCCACAATGGTCTCATGGTATATAAATGTGAATGTTTATAAGGATGTAGGTATATTTGTATCACTATCACGCAAAAACGAAACTGAACGGACTTAGATCAAATTTAGCTGTAATATAACAATAAGTTTAAACTGACGAACCCGCGTTTGGATCGCTAGTAATACATATTACAATATAAACAACACATTCAGCACTCGTGTTGTTAACAATATATCAAAAGCAGCAAGCACTCAGCTGCATCACACTCGCAGCGGGACGCGTGGGCGTCACAAAGTTGATAAAAAACGATACTGTCGATACTGTACAGCTATTCCTCATCATTTGACTGGCGGTAGGTGGTGAATGAGACTTAGACTGTTTACATATATTACAATTTAGTATGTATTTTCCAAATTTTGTTTGCCTTTTTCGATCCTTTGGTCTTTGACTAGGCGAAACCAGCTTTTTTGACTGGTCATTGTATACATTAAACAGCAGGGTTGACTGTGACAACTTAGAGTTTAAGTACTACGTTCTATATTTTTCATAAAATTTGCAAAGCATTGTGCAAATCAACGCTTCCATTTGTCTTGTTACTATAGTGGGAATATAAAATAATTTGTCCTCCCCTGAGTGGAGATCGAACCCAGAGCCATCGCATTTCCAACCAGATGCTGTCCCACTGCCACGATGACCTCGTACTGTATAACCAAAAAAATGTTACTTCAAAACTTTTATACATTACAAGTTTCCATGATAAAATTGAGCTAATGAGAAACAGTTGCGTCGAGTGCTAAATTGACTCGACGAGAACAACCGAGTAATCGAACTTGTACCTTACCCAATACATATTAAAGTCCATTACAGCTTCCATAGGTTATGTGGAACACGTAATTACTCAGGCACTATTGCTTCAGCAAAGTAGCAATATGCAAAGTAAACTCAGAGGCTCACTTGTATATGAAAATATTTTGAATTTGATATTGTATCTTCATGTCTTTGATGATTTTGATGGATATCCTTATAGTGTTTAGATAGTATATTGTTGTTACTTAGAAGACTGTTCGGTTATTGAAGGGTTGGTTTAGTGCGTGGTTACTTCCATCGTTCTAGTAGCAATGGAGGCGTGTATATGTTAAATTGTCAAAGTAATTGAACAAATATATCGATTTTAATAAAACTCAGATTTAAATGTGAAAGGCCGTCGCGGCCCAGCGGCATATCGTCGGACTTTAAACTTTAAATTTTTTGTGGGTTCGATTGCCATTAAAGAGTATGTATTATATCTTCTCTCTCTGTTCTATTAGGATACAGCGTTTAAAATGTTTTGTCTTTTTACCACTACATATTTATAAGAATACCCTAATGCGAGAACATAGAAGTTACATTACAGACTCGAACTCTTTAGCATTCCTACCCAATGGTTGACAATAAGAATTTAAATAAATAATATGATTTTCGGCTCCACATACGTTTTTCCGCAAACTAAAAAAAAAGAAGTGTTTACATCCAGAATGTAAAATTAGTGAAGTTCCATATTGTGTTCAACAATTGGTCAGTAATTGTGTATTTTGTTGGAGTTCATCAACGGAATAATTTGTAATTTTAATTCTCAACATGTGGTTGAATCTCATCTCGGGAAGGGCTCTTATCTGCGAAACATCAAATTGCTGCAATCTAACTGTCAACTGGCAAAACACCCTCCCGTCTGCACCCATTACTTCTGAGCCGCCGCACGCTGTGCAAATAACCAAATATGCATAATTGTTGAACCTACGCTGTGTCATCTTATTATTCTACGCCTTTTTTGCACACAGCAAGTGCTTTCAATGGAGCGTCGTTGCTTTTTTTATTGAGTGTCAATTTGCGGTCTTTTGTACCACGGAAAGGGGTTAAAAGAACAACATTGTAAGAATCCCAGAACCCTCCCCTTCCCTTTAATGAAGTTAATGTTAAATAATATGTTTTTATGGGTAATTGTCATATCTGACACAAATTTGTACAGATAAGATCGTACAAATTTATTGCCCTATACAGGAAACACTACAATATTAATGATGTATTTTTTTATTGGTCACTAGCCAAAGCTCGTCGACTGTAAATCTACTTGTGACATGATAAGGGGATTAATAACTCCCGCGGCCCCAAAAAGCCTCGCGTCTTCGCTTCGATACGAATCAATAAACAAAATCACGGGCGCCGGAAATCCGAGCGGAGTCCGAGATGCATTTCCATCTTTCACCGTCTTTTCACCCTCCGAATATCATCCCCATGTAGCTCCCTCTCGGTGCGAGTGCGAGCGGGACGGCGGGCGGGCACAGCGCGTGCGCGAGCCGACCCCTCATGAGCGTTGGAGAAGGTTGATAGTGGTGAACAAGAGATCCTGGCGTGTTGCCGGGGTCGAGGAACATTCCTCCGTGGATCGTCCGCGGAGGCGGAGGTCCCGCTCTCTCAGACCCGGGATAGCACCTCACACTGCATCCAGACACAGCACAACAAGTACTTGGTGTGCTGCAAGGCTGTACTCCAGTATCTAAATCTGTTCGTAACTTCCAACTGTTCATTCCTTCTATTCACTTTGCAGTATTCGGAACGTTTTCCGAATTTACCTCAATATTTGCCAAAAGCTTATCATAAAACAAAGCTAGTTGGAGGGTAACCAGGGTGTGAGAGAGCGAGAAGGGTTGTAGTATTTTTTTAAAGTGGGAACGAGACGGCGCGATGTGTCGCCGCTGCCGCACGAGGTAAGTGCCACTTGTAAGCCACGTGTTCGAACTTTAGTTCTGGCCTCAGATTGTTCACAGTTGTCCCTTTCAATTTTGTTTGTTTCGCCGCTGTGCGATAAATTTCGTTTAACAGAAAGTTACTCGTCTGTATAATACGCAGATTCTCAATATGTGTGCTCTCACAAAAAATTGATATCTATTTTTATTTTTTATTTTTATCGTTACAATGTTGTAAATATAAAAACAAAGCTACAATTTCTCGATTCATTTTGTAAATTCTGTACGTTTTAGATCTAAATGTCTTAAATATATGCCTATTCCTTTTTTGCACCTGAATATATATATATTTTTATTAGTAGGACTATTTATGCACTTATATTACAACTAGGAAGTGGTCATTACTTCATTTCCGTAAACTATGAAATCATGTTTATTTCTTGTACCCGAAAGAATTTCGAGAAATCCTTTAAATGCTACTCTGCATTCCCCAAGGAACTTTTTTATTTATTTAGCTTCACGCTTTATCCCGTACATAGTAGGGTAGGCAGAGCGACACCGAGAACCTAGTATTATGACACTCCGTTCCCATTGAGATACTGCCGGAGTGGAGAATGAAAATATTAAATATTTCATTTCGACAGGTTGTGGGAATCAAACCCACAACCGCTTGTCGCGTTAACAGTCGCACACTTGTGCCTCTGGTCATCAATAGGCCAAGGAAACTACTTCCGAAATTTCCGCGTTCTACCTCGCGTAGTTTCTTTCATCTGTGCGTAGACTGCCACACATTAGTGGAAGAGTTGTGTGCGTATTGATTGTTGAAAAGTAAACACCAACGTAATTTATATATTTTTTTACATACATATTTTATAATCTTTCGAATGCGATTTCGAATAAATAATTAAATTTATTTCTAAATTTTTTAATGAATTTATACTAAATAAACAAAATATCCTCGCTGACTCAAATATTACCCCCATCTGAATGGAGTTCTTTAATTAAATCAATCACGAGTCCTTTATTAGTTGTTCCCTCGTCAGTATTACTATAATCTGTTGATGCGCAAACTGCATCCTGTCATTATACTTCGTTAGAACTCCTTTAGAGTATTAACGTGGACACCCGCAGGGATGGTTTTTATATTAAAATATATGGAAAAATATCCTTAATTTAATTAAATATACATATTTTTATATATTCCCCCCTGTATTCTGCATATAGCAGAGAACCATCGTTCCTCACTTTTCACAGAGAAAATTTATTTATACTCACCTCGGTTTCAATAGAATTTTTTTTATATAGTATCATATTTTATTTTCTTAAATGCATTTATTATGATTAGAATTTAGTTTGGGCGTCAGGTAGAGGTGACTTGGCCCACGAATATCGTTTAGCTAGCGTTTATACGACGTGTCAATTAGCGTGACCATGGTTTCGTTTACCTATTTTACTATCTAAAAAGAAATATGTTTTAGCTCAATTCAAGGTGTGAATTGATATTTTCCTGATTTGAATTAAAAGTCTTCTCTTTTTCTTATTATTAGGTACTGTATATCTTAACTATAGTCCATTATTAATTAGTACCTTTATATCGTATATTTGTCGCGCCCCCGCAGCGATGATCGCTTCAAATACCTAATTGATTAACTATACTCCCTTTTCAGTCTGCACTATAATTATTTACTGTAAATCTTCTCTTATTTAATTAGGCAGGCATTGGAACTTTCGAGGCGTGGTGCAGCGTATGACTTTTTAAACGAGAAGGTTATGGGTTTGATTACCACTCGGAGTATTGAGTTATTTGTATTTCCTTGTTTAGGTAATTAGACGAAGCGCAGCGTTAAGTTCCACTTAACAAGCAACGTCTCGATAATTAGACAGAAGTTAAGGATAGGAAGTTTCGTAGTACTAGGTTTTCCCCGTTTACCCCATTATATGCGGGATACAGCCTACAGCGTGCAGAAAGGCAAAAATTCAACTCATTCATTAACTCGTATTCTATTCTGTGTTTAGGGTCCGTGGGAACCCCCGCGGTGATGATCTCCTTAAATGTTGGTTATGTTGATTGATTAACATCAGATAGGGTCTATCTCGGATTAATGCAATTTGGCATTATGGCTTGTTTGTTTGATAAATAATATGTCTTAATTTGAAAAAGTTGTCACAAAAGTCTTCGTCAAAAGCGATAGTAGTGAGTCCGATTCCCACTCGGAGTAATATTAAAAATTAGAGGATATCATTCTTATTATTGACATAACGCAGCGTTGAGTTACACTCAACAAGAACTACGGGTTGAAAAATTGAACGTAAGCTGGGGAACCGAGTGTCTTAACACTAGGTTCCCTCTGCCTACATTCCTATGTGGGAAATTTTTGTCTTATTTCTTCATATCCTAGCTCCAGTATTGTAATCAATGTACTCATAGCATGCCATTAAATCTATCAATCAGCCTACATCATAATCACCCTAATATTATATTAAAATCACATATAATTTCCCTCCGTCCTCCCTTTGTCCACACGCGTCCCCTAATTCGCTAATAGAAAACAGACTAGTCGACATCCCGCGTCGGACAGCGTGACGACTTCCGGCGGCGACCGGATGTACCAATATGGTGGATTATATATTTTTTGTATTTATTTATTTATTTGTTATACACATAGCTGAAGATTTTCCCTTTCGCTGAGAGAGCTTTCCGTTATCTGAGATTTTGTTTGTAGGTACATGTCTTTATTGTTTCTATTGGAAACAGATATTCCTTAATTTTTTTTTAAGTTATTTTTTTTTATTCAATTTATATTTGTTTATATCTATAATGCTTATTTATCTATTCACCTCAATTTTTGTACCAGTTCGAAGTTTCTATATATTATATGACATTTTATTGTACATCGCGTTGTGCCTTCTCCGATCACAACGTGTGAAACTGAAAACTTACTTAATATTTCAATTTCATTTCTCTAGTAACAAAACAAAGTGCGGCATTGAGCTCGCCACTGAACTTGCTATCTCGAAATACGTCGGTACGTAGGGAACCTTATCACTAGGTTCCCTTAACCTACCCTTCTATGTGCGGGATATGTTAAGAACGTTGCATCCCCTTCATTCTCGTCTCAGCCCATCATCCTGGCGCCAGACTCGTCGGCGCCTGAGTGTATCGATTCAGTAAGGCGCATGCGCTGTTACTTGTTTGTCTGTCTTAAGTCATTTATCTCCTATCACGTACGTACTATGTGTGGGAATTTATTACCTTATTAATACTTACTTAGGCTGTTAGGTTTAATTGCTTTGATATTTTCATAGGATTATTGCTCTTTATTTTGTTGTATTAAAGTCGTATGACTCGAAGACGAATCATCCATTTCTTTTTTTTATATAGAGATTGATTGATTTATTTTCTTTATAGAGATTTTCTATATAGAGATTTTCTATATAGAGATTGAATGATTTGATTTATTTTAAATATTTGCACCTACGATTCAATCTATAATTCATACAATAAAATTTGCATCAATATTTGCCGTACCGTTTTCGAACCAAAACATTAAACAAATAAACTTATCTTATCCTAGTTTACTTATCAGATATTTCACACGGATTTCTCTTTTAGTATCAAAAATGTTAGCAAACCGTGATTGAATTTCGTTTATATTAAAAACTAGCTGTCACCTAAGGTCTCCGTGGTCAAATGAAATTAAAAGTTGACAAAACTAAAAGTTGACACATGGCATCTTCAGCAGGAATATAAAGTTATATGTAAAATAGCATATATTCCTATATGCTATCATACATTTTTAGTTTTTTTCTCGATATATGAACTATCCAACGCAAAATCAATGGTTCTACTAAAATCAGTACATTTTTTTTGGAAGGGAAGCCGTTTCTGAGATTATCGTTATATATATACGGACACACTAACAAACAGACAAAAATTTTAAAAATCATTGTTTAGGGTTCCATTACATTAATAAAACGCCACAAACGGTAAATTTTCCCATATATCTTCCATATATTCGCGATCAGTTACAATTTTACTATAATTATATATAGATATTGAAACCAATGTCCACATCTAAAATTATCAAGACAATGTCCACTTTTATACTCTATAAGAAAAATACAAAGGAACATGTCACATGTCGAATTAAACAAAAGGGGTTGGGTGAGTGTTACTGTTACTGTTTATTCTTATTTGTCACGTCGTCACGTCATCCGTGGTAATGGAAGGTAACGTGATAGTTTTCTATTGAAACTATAAGATCTTCCTAAATTTATACTTATAGTGGGTTATATTGATAAATAATTATGTAATGTTTAGCCTATAGCTATACTTAACTAATGGACTATCCAACACAAAAAAAATATTTTGTCAATTCTAAGTATTAGTTCCTGAGATTAGCTCACCTAAATAAACACTTTAGTTTTGCAATGTAATTATAGATTATTATTAAAAGTTAATAGCAATTTTCATAACTAATATACCATTACGAACAGACAAGCGCTCGTTCTACAAAGTCTGCGCCTCATCTATCTATGTAGGTATAGGTGTACCTCTATACAGTACGGTCGTCGAGTCGTGGCCGCCATGAAGTTAGCTGTAGATCTACTGCGCATATATTATTTTAGGATTTTTCTTACTTTTGATTATTTTCCACTCGAGTGTAAAATGTGCAAAAGTTCAGACACCTAACTTCAGAGCGGCCACGACTTGTCGACCGTACTGTACTGTACCTCCATAATTGTATATCTACATCCGTGCCCTACTTCCGTCGCCTAGCAACGCCGGCGACGCCGCGCCGCGACTCGGATGCTGGGGAGGTCATTGACTGATAGTATTTTAGAATAGGATTAGTGATAAAGTGATAATTTGATATAAGTGTCTGGTTTTATGTTGAGATTTTTAAGTGGATGCTGCGTTTTTTGTTTATTTCCTAACGTTAACGTCGCGCTTTGTTTGGCAAAGCGGGTAAGTAAAATTAATTTAAACAAATTATCCCCACGACTCTACGATAAATCGAACCTACGATCGTGTTAACTGTTACGGCTTATAAAATAGAATAAAGTAATGATTCATATAATTTCTAAAATATTTCCAAATTATATAGAATTTAATATATTATTATTTATATGCATTTTAAATGGATAATGGATAAGCCCATTAACTAATATCATACTTATTTGATTTAACCTCAAAATTAAATGTTGTCGATTACATCATAGTGAAACTCCTAACGCTCGTTTTGATCTTAGTAATGGTAAAAAAAAAACAATTATTCGTAAGATAATAATGTTTCACTGTGTATCCTGCACACAGCAGGGTAGGCAGAGGGAACGCGAGTGTTGAGACACTCCGTTCTCCACTTTCCGCCGAATTCTGTAGGCTTTGCGTGTTGAGTGGCGGAACTCAACGCCGCGACACCAGAGCAAAAAAATCGAAAAATAAATTTAAATAAATATTTTATTTTCTCAAGTGGGGATTGAACCCACAACCTCTCGCGTTTACAGTCACACTTTGTGCCCCTGTGCCTAAATTTGAACGTAGCGGGACGGTTTCCAAAGAGGCGCGGGTTCAAATACCGCTCGTTCAATTTTTTTATTTCTAAATAAGTATTTTATTTTCATTTGATCATGGGGCAAAGCTTTAGGTAAAAGCTAGTAGTGTATAAAATAATGAGCGACTCGGATCATAAAGCATCGGAGGCGGCACTACGAATCAAACTCCGGCTCATATACCTCGCGCGTGTACGCTCAACTGGAAACAATGTTTTATATTATACCGCATCTATAATATGCATAGATATTACATCCATGTTGTATTAAAGTTTTGTGTTGTACGATACTTTAGTAATAGAATCGATATTTTATGTTATGATAATGAACGGCGTTGATTTCCGCATACGCAATATATCAAATTCATGTAGAAAGAATATAGAAAGATAAGTGTTTTGTTATTTAGTTCAATTTGTCTATACTATTATAGGTATGTGGGATAGTTAATCCCATTTCTCTGGTCTAGCAATATCAAGAAACAAAATAATATGTAACATTTTACTGTTGTTTTCTCAATTGACACTGAGAAATTAGAAAGGTCAGCTTCACGCTTTTTCCCGCATACCAGTGGAGAGGAGAGGCAGAGAAGAAACCTGGTATTAAAGCATCTATTCTCTAATTTCTGCCCAATTTTCAAGATATCATAACTCAACGTCGCGGTTCATTTACCAGAGCAGAAAAATGAAAATAATTTCAAAATTTCTATTAAGTGAGTATCGAAAAATGAGAAAGGAGAATAATAAAAAAAAACAATTAATAGACGTGAAGATATGCGCTTAGATGTTATTAAAGGTCCTTCATTTTAACCACTACTCATAGGATATAAGCGTTTAAAATTTCCCATAGACCTATTAAAATTCTTTCCAAGGGTCGAAACTACCCTTTTATGCAAAATGTGTGCAATATCTTGAGTCGTATCAAGGGTGTGTTAATAGTTGCGCAGTTACGCTCGAAACGATCGTTCGACACGTCTACCGTCTGGGCGTGCTTAATTTTTTTTATTGTTATGGTCTTTTTTTATGATCACGCATCTCATATTGTCGTATGGAGTAGGTGGGGAGAATTTAATGGTAGTTTTGTTTTAGCTTCACGCTGTATCCCGCACATAACGGGGTAGGCAGAAAGTAATTAAAGTTATTAAAAAAAATACAATAAAAAGTCCCTTGAAATGTTTTTTTTTTATTTCACGCTGTATCCCGCATAAGGCAAGATAGACAAATGCAGTCTTATATTAAGATACTTTCGCTCACATTTTTATATCTTCTTACTAGTGGAAATGAAAATAATTAACTCCCTTAAGTAGGAATCGAAGCTACAACCATCGCTTTACACTCAAACGGACTGTTGATGCGCCAAGACACCCTTTTAATTTTATTGTTATACTCGATATAAGATATTTTTTAAAATTTAAAGCAATAAAAATCACTAATAAACGCGGTTCCTAATAATTAAATAATTGTAAGAGATCCCTCTCAATCTCAATGTTCGTGGCCTCGTGTATTTCGTTAAGGCATTTTTATCAGCCTCTCCCTTCAAGTGCAACAGTTTTATTACTATTTTGATGGTGCGTCCAGATGGACGATCGTTTCGGGTTTAAATCCGTTTTTATTGGTTGTAAAACATTTTAAAATATCCCTTATGTTTCAGTGGTTGAGATGTATGTATGTGGGTTATTAGTTAGTAATAAAATAATAATTTTAAAATTACTATCGATGGCAATATGGTGTATATTTCTTTTCTAATTTAGGCTGAATATGTGTATTAAATATATTTTGTAGTATACCTACATTAGTCTTCTTTACTAATATGAAGTTCTTTGGTTCAGTTTGTTTGGTTGTAAGCACTATTCCCAGGAACTACTGCATCGAATTGAAATAATGTTTTGGTGTTGGATAGTTCATTTATGGACGAAGGCTTTAAAGTATAGGCTATATATGACATCACCTTAATCGTTTAGCTATAACCCATATTACCTGCATTCAGAATTACCTCCCGGACTTAGAACCTGTGTCCTGTGTATACAAATCTTAGCTATTTTAATTTGAAAAAGTGAAGGAAAGTCGCAAGTAAGAACTAGTTTCCATATAAATCGTAACTAAAATTATCTACAGTTTGGCAATCCTTACAATATTGTTTAAGACGCGCATTCCTTCATACTATGGAAATAGAGTGAACACTAAACGGTCCGGTCAATAACCGTGGTTTAACTAATTTGTACAATGGCTTCAGCGTGCGGCTCGAGTAGGCTACAATATGTTACGATTGTATGTGAAATACTATAGAACCATTTAAAAATAGATATTTAAATCAATAATTAATTTGTTTAGTGGACCAATAATTCATTGGCAGAGAACGGAGTGTCTTGACAATATGGATCTCTTCGACGTATTGAGTGTAAGAAGTGTAGGTTGATATCTTATTACATTTATTGATGTACTAAGCTGTTGTTTTAAGCTGCTGCAAACAGCTTTTTTAACTTTTTTTTCACCCAAGACATTTTTCTTTTTCGAGACATTGCGTGTCTATTGATGAATTCCCCCGAATAAGAATTTAACCCACAGCCGTCGCGTCGGTCCTACGCTATACCACTGCACCACGACGGCCTCAATTATTATTATTGTCATTATAATAATAATTATTATCATTATAATAATAATTATTATCAATTATTAATTATAATTATTGTCAAATACGTTTCATTTGATACCAGGCGATATAGATAATCTATTTTCTATGTGTTACTCCACGACGACGTCCATTAAAACGTAGTAATGGGTGATGGTTGGTCTAAATATAAATTATTGATTTTGGCAGGTGACGCATCGCCATGTGTCTTACGCCTTGTCTATCGTTCATGTTTCACAAATATTATTATAATAAAGCTTTTTATTATATTGCTTGAGACCGCCGTGGCACAGCTTCTGACTGTAAAAGCGAGGGTTGCAGACTCGGTTTCCATTTGGGGGAATTAATTCACCCGAGTGGGAAAATTGTACCTATATGTTTGTTACTACTAAAAACTATTGTGAAATTTAACGCCGCAAACATACGGAATGATATAAATGCTATGCATCTCATATTAAACTAATTAGTTCAACATGTAAAATAGTTCCCACACACAATATAAATAGAAATAAATGCACCAGAAGGGGTTACGTATTAAAAATAGCTTAGAGGATATGAATTAAGTGTAGTTTAGTTCTTTTTGTTGTTTAGACGTCTTTAATCTTATCTCTTGACAGTATAAGATGAAATATCGATTCGGTTGTTAGTTATCCAATGATGGGACAGTAAAAGTTTGTGTAATATTATTTGTATATTTTTTATTCTCTATTTTTTTTTAGCTTCAACAGCTGCACATAGAGCGTTAGGCAGAGGGATCCTGGGAATTTAATGTTAAGACACTTGGTTTCTATTAAAATACTTGCGTTGGTCACGTTACACCGAGTTCTGGAGGCATTGCGTGTTAAGTGAACTTAACGCCGCGCTTTGGCGTCGTTACCAGAGTGAGGAAACTAAAATATTAAACATTTAATACCCTGAAAAGAAATCGTACCAGTTACATGCTTGTGCTTCTGCGCCACGAATGGTCTTAATATTTAGCTTTTTCTTTGATCGATACTATTTTTGTACCTATACATTAAAATACAGATATAATAAAGGTCCTTCTGTCTGTAATCGCTGTCGTTGTAGGTTTGATCATCACTCGGGGAAATTAATTACGTTCATATCTCTGCACTACAAAGCACAGCGTTGAGTTTTGCCACTTAACATACAATGTCTCGAAAATTTGGCGGAGAGTAGGGAACGCAGTGTCTTAACCCTAAATTATCCCTGCCTACTTATAATGGATATAATAAGACAGTACACTGAACTATTTTGTTTGTTTTGTCTGCAGCAATCAGACGAGCGTACATCGGAAGCATCGGGCGCGTGACGCCTGCGCGAGCGCATTGAGCTCGCGCTACGGGACGGCTGGAGGCGGGTGACAGCGCGACCTGTAAGTCGTAGACTACTTATAATAGTTTCAATATCTTCTATTTGGTAGATTCTAATCATTTTGAGTTTTTTTTTTATTTTAAGTTTATTTTTTCTACTTTCACACTGTATCCCATATACCTAAAGTAGGGCTGGCAGAGGAAACTTAAGTCCCTACTAGCTCCGCATTTACTATCAGAGGTGGTCCCACAGCGGCACGACGAACTCTATATTAACCTTATGATTTATGGATCGACTAGCTTGTATATACCGTTTCGCCCACTTGGTCAAATGGAAATAATTAAGAACTCTGACATGTTCAAATTACACACACACATTATCACCCGAGGTATCCTTGGTTGTAGATAGGTATAGTGGATTACATCAAAAAAAATAAATATCATGTAATAGATTTTCTCATTTCGATCCAGTAGTTCCTGAGATTCCACGTAAACCCTAACAAACACTTTAGCTCCATAATGTTAATATAAATTGCATGATGTTACTGTTATTTGTGACAATCCATTATATTTATTAAGATTGATATTAATATTTATGCTTTTAAACAATAACAAACTCTTTTATATTGTAATTGTATTAAACGTTTCGTGGAAGCTCAATTTTTGCGTCAATTCCGAGTCATGGCCGCAAATTTAGGTTACAGAACGTTTTTACCTTATTTAGTAATAGCGTGGGTTTTTAAAACTGTTGGCTCTAAAAGGCTAAGTAGAGAAAGGAAAGATGTGTCACTAAACCTTTGTACATATTATCTTTAGTCAATTCCCACACCGTTGTGCAAGCACATCTTATTTATTGAAATAGGAACTGGGACTTTTAATCTATAAATAGACAAATAATAAAAAATGAAACATTATTATTATAAAAAGAAAACACCTGATTGCTTAAAAATAATGAATTGTAAAGGAAACATCAAGTTAAATAAATACTTTGGGGTGGCGTGTGCAATGATATACGTAGTATTAGTTGACGAGAAAAACATTATCATTTTGTTGCAGTTCGGTATTTTTTAGCTTCCCGCTGTATCCCGCATATAGCAAAGTAGGCAGAGGGTACCTAATGTGAAGATCGGTTTTCCACTTTTCTCGATTTGTCACTTGGCTCGATTGCCTCAAATAAATATTATTTAATTTGTTTTTTCCAGGGTTCATTCCAAAGCCGGCCACGACATCGATCATTCAGCCACGAGAGACAAAAATCAAGAAACGATTACACCGAGAAGAGAAGGAGTAGTGCCCATTCACTAGACCTCGACACAAATAACGATCAACATATTGCCACTATACAAAAGTGAGTATTAATACTGAATACAAAGGTATCTTTGTAGAAAATGTTAAAAAGAATCCTAATGTGGTAATAATAAAAATGTCAAAAATATGTAAAAATTATTTACTTTTATTTCCTTAGCTTCGCGCTTACTTTATATCCCACACAGCAGCAGGGTTGGCAGAGGGGACCTGGAAACCTTGTGTTATGTGACTCCGTTCCCATTAAAACACTTCTGTTCCCCGCGTTTTACAGAATTTTGGAATAATTGCGTGTTGAGTGGCGGAAATCGCGAAGAAATAAATATTTCAGTTATTTATAGAGTTTACGTTTCATCCACCAGAACACGTTCCCTATCAAAAATGGCGACGCTGTCCCTCAAGATATCCCTCGAGGGCGGTAAGGTGGTGAAGACCATACAGTTCGAGCCCTCCACTGCCGTATACGACGCGTGTCGCATCATACGCGAGAAGATACTCGAGGCCAGTCATAATGATCGTGAGTACTCCTTTTTTTAATTTTTCTTGTTAAAGTCTAAGCCTAAAGTCTTCCCGTGTACCACTATTGCCAAGTGTTCGAAATAATATAATCCAACCATAATTTCAATATTACATAATATAGTACATTTTACCAAAAAAAATACATTATAATAACTTACAATTCCTCCCAACAGCAAAAGAATACGGTCTATTCCTCGCTTCCGAGGAAGACAACAAAAAGGGCATCTGG
This sequence comes from Heliconius erato x Heliconius himera, assembly GCA_013421005.1. NCBI lineage: Eukaryota > Metazoa > Arthropoda > Insecta > Lepidoptera > Nymphalidae > Heliconius > Heliconius erato x Heliconius himera. The sequence goes on from JAATLQ010031931.1 coordinate 60,872, forward strand.
CTCGAGGCTTCCCGCAGCCTGGACTACTACATGCTCAGGAACGGCGACCTGCTCGAGTACAACAAGAAGACCAGGAACCTGAGAGTTAGAATGTTAGACGGTAGGTTTCTTATCATTTAGCTTATTATATGTAATTGTAAATAATCAATATGTTTGTGTGTGAGCGGCGTTGAGTTCCGCCACGCAACAACTCGAATTCAGACAGAAGATAAATAACGCAGTGTCTTGCAACACGATGTTCTCTTTCTATCCCGATAAATGCGGGATTCAGCGTAAAGCGTGACTCTAAATGTTATAGGTAATATTTACATTTTACCATTCTTGATAAGACAAAATTCGGCGCTGAGTTTTGCCAATTAACACGCAAAGTGTCTAATAAGTGGTGTAACTGAAAAGCAGCGATGAGTTAAAATATTTTTGTACCTGTTGTAATACCTATTGAAATATTTTTTAGTTTATAACATACGAGTATGTATCCATCTTCTGTATAGTTTTTTAAGATAATAAATCGTTGTCTTTTTTATTTTAAGAACGTTATGACACGTGATATCATATTCTTTGTCTCAAAATCGTATGAATAAATGTACTTATTTTTTTATTGTTTACTTGTTATTTAATATTTATATATTTTTTTTCATTCCCAGGTACTGTAAAAACTCTCTTAGTAGACGACAGTCAGATTGTAGCGAACCTTATGGTGGTGATTTGCACTAAGATTGGCATCACTAACTATGATGAATATGGTTTGGTAAGTGTCTTGTCGTTATATTTTTGTCTTTTTTACATAAAGTAGTAATAGTATAATATATATTACTATTTTTTTAATATGCTCTCTTAATAAATATCCGTCTTAGTAAAATTTGAACTATCGATTTTGAAATTAATAATCATATAATTACGTAATATAAATATATATTTTTATTATCTCAGACTGTAAGTTACGCGCTTGTGAGCTAGAGAATTCTCTGTACTGTGTCTTACACAAAGCACGGCGTTAAGTTCTGCGTTTTAATACACATTTTTTTATGAAAATGGTCGGAGCATAGTACAGAATTTCTTAACACTAGGTTTTCTCAGCCTTCCCTGTTATATGTGAGGGAAAAGTTACCAGAATTTCGGCACGATCTCCAGAGTTGTGGCCGTCCTGAAGTTAGATACAGATACCAGCTCAGATTTGATCTTAGGAGTTCATTTTATTAACTTGATACTGAGCGCGAGTGTACAATGCGCAAAAATTCAGAAAAACATTCAGGGCGCCCACGACTCGTCATCCTCACTGTAATTAGATCACTTACTTATTTGTTTTTTTACTATTTTTTATTATCCATCAGGTCCGTGAAGAACAGAAAGAAGAAGCTGATCCATGCGAGAAGCCCAACTATGGAACGCTCACTCTGAAACGACGTCATCAAGAGAAAGAGCGTGATGCTAAAATGGAACAGCTGAGGAAGAAATTGAGGACCGATGATGAAGGTATCCTACCTAGCTCAACTTATAAAGGAAATTTTCTTATTTGAATCTTTAGCCATTTCGGTATTGAATCAGTTAGACCTTTTTTTTACCAAACTTATATGTATACATCTTCAATAGATAATCACATATATTTTATAACGAATAGTCAACATTATTCACTCTTCGTCATTATGTTATACCTAAGTTTTAAAAACTTTCAATATTAAGAAATGGTTAGTTGCTAAATTTAATCCTTAGCTTACTTCTAACACAATATACTCGTACAATATGGTGATGAGTTGTGGTCGCCTTAAAGTTAGCTGTAGATAAGGCCGCGATATTTTTGCTATTGATCACTTCCTACCCGAATGTACTATGCGCAAAAGTTCAGAAAGTCTAATTTCAGAGCGGCTTCAACCCGTCGACTATATTGTGTAATATGTATATGTATTACTAGAGGGCGCGCGCGGCTTCTCCCGCTTATTAGGAGTGAATTCTAAAAAAAACCACAAAACACGTGTTCAATAAAATATTTTTAACAGTCTGAATTAAATTTTTTATAAAAATCGGTGGCAATTTAAAGATTTTTCCATATAAACTTTCAATCCCTTATTTAAACCTTTAGGGGGTGAATTCTTAAAACCATTAAACACGTGTTCAATGAAATATTTTTAAGAGTCTGAATTTTAAATTTTATAAAAATCGGTACAGATTAAAAAAAAATTCCATACAAACTTTCAACCCCTATTTCATCCCTTTAGGGTTAAAATTTTTCAAATTCCCTTCTTAGTGGATGTCCAGAATATGAAAATAAACATCTGCCCAAATTTCACGTTTCTACCATCAGCGGTTACGGCTCTGCGTGCGTCTTACCTCAGTCAGTCAGCACAAGTCCTTTTATATATATAGATAATATTTACCATGGTTCACAGTTAACTGGGTGGAAGGCAGTAAAACACTTCGCGAGCAAGGCGTAGAGAGCGGAGAGACACTCCTCCTTCGTCGAAGATTGTTCTTCTCCGACCGTAATGTGGATTCAAGAGATCCGGTACAATTGACTCTGCTATACGTGCAAGCTAGAGATGCCATATTAGATGGAGCTCATCCCATCACTCAGGAGAAAGGTATGTGTTATCCCGGTTTGTAGTTATTTGACACTAGATTAGCCAAAAATATTCCATTCAATATGTACCTGTAAAACTTAATATTAATCTTTTAAAATTAAGTTAACTAATACAAATTATGTAACTGCCAAAATGGAATTACTCTTTCAAATTCTAATAATATAATAAATACAGTCTCTACCTTATCATCTTCTTAGACTTTTACATAAATATGTGATTGTTTTAATATCCACGCAAAAAGTGATGTTCCTATAATTTTTTACTAACTTATGTTTCTGCTCCTTATTATTTTTATATTCTAAGAAATAATTATGTTTATTATGTTACAGCTTGCGAATTTGCCGGTATTCAGTGTCAAATACAATTCGGTGACCATAAAGAAGACAAACATACAACTGGCTTTTTAGAGTAAGTATATACAATCTAGTCTAATAAATAGTAAAATAAATCTAGAAGCCAGTCCTGGCGCAGTGGCACTAAGTGTGACTGTAAACGCGACATGTTATGGGTCGTATCCCACTCAAGGAAATTAAATATTTAATGTTTCCATCGAACACACAAGGAGTTTGTTAACACTATACTTTCTGCCTACTCTGCCGTTTGTGGGATACAGCGTGATACAGCATTTTAAGCCATTATTCTTCATATTACAGTCTAAAAGAATTCCTGCCAGCGTCTTACGTGAAAGTGAAAGGTATTGAAAAGAAAATATTTCGAGAACATCGTAAGCACGCCGGCCTCAGTGAGCTCGACGCCAAAGTGCTTTATACTAAAAGTGCAAGAGACTTGAAGACTTATGGTGTAGCTTTCTTTTTGGTTAAGGTAAGGGGGAACTAAGAAAATGTTAAAATTCTTGGATTTCTTTTTTTAAAAAAAAAACTTTGTAATAGTAATAGTAACTTGTAGTTGACTTTTTTTATTATTTTATGAGGGCCATGGCTAAATTGACCTTATTAATATAACGTTTGACATGCTTATATTAATAGCTTTCACTTTTTTGATGATATATAATGTTTCCAAAATACGCGGAAAGTGAATATGAATAGTATAAATCTAAACAGTCAGGTAAATACAAAAATGGGACTTACTTATATAAGAACATATCCCCCAAAATTAATTCTAAACTGCCATTTTACACAGGAAAAAATGAAAGGCAAGAACAAGCTAGTGCCGCGTCTACTCGGAGTGACCAAAGATTCCGTTCTCCGTCTCGACGAGAAGACTAAGGAAGTATTGCAGACATGGCCACTCACCACTGTGCGTAGATGGTGCGCCTCGCCCAATACCTTCACACTGGACTTCGGGGATTATAGCGATCAGTATTACAGCGTGCAGACCACGGAGGCGGAGCATATATTGCAAGTGGGTAATTTTGAAAAATATAAAAAAGTTATTATAGTTTTTTCAGTATGGCAGCGTTGCAAAAGAAAATATAGTATTAAAGCTGTTTGCTGTATTCTCCGCTTTTTGATTTTGAGACATTTCAGGTTGATTGGCGGGACTCAATGCCGCAATTTGTTTTAATAGGCAAATGAAAACAACTAAAATGTATTCCCTTGAATGGGTATCGAACCACAACCACACGATCTAAAAGAATACCAATTGGTTTTGTTTTCAATATTATATTATAATTAGTTTTATTTTTATTAACATTTTTTTATTATCTTTCTCCAGGTGATAGCCGGTTATATAGATATCATAGTCAGGCGTCGTCGTGCCAAGGACAGGATCGGTTTGGACGGTGATGAGGGTTCCGCCATGTTGGAAGATTCAGTCTCACCTTCTAAGTAAGTTTTTTATTGGTAAATGTAGGAAATATACTTAAAGTGTGATGTTAATTAGTATTTTTTTTTTATTTGTATACAAGTACAATACATGTATATTTCTAGACACATTAAACAATGTTTCATAAAAATATATTTTTAAGCATATGTCTTAAAAATACTTTCTAACTTTGATACACATCAAGTAAATGTTAATTAACAATAATATTTATAATTGTTATTTCTTTCCACCCAGAGCCAATATAATCCAACACGACACATTCAAATCGGGCAAAGTGAACACCGAGTCTGTAGCGAAGCCCGCGGTGATGAGACCCGGAGCTGAAGGTAAATTATTACTCATATATGTATGCATGTAGGTAGATAACGGAGTGTCTTAACACTAGATGTTCTGCCTATATTGCTATATGATTTACTAGTTGTGACCACCCTGAAGTTAAGTTTTCTGAACTTTTTTTCATTGGTCACTCAAAAAATAAATAATCAAAAGTAAGAAAAAAAAACTCGGCCACAACTCAATTTGTGGAGAATAGCTTACATTGATTATTGATTTTCTTTAATTTAGTCTCTACTCTGTCTATACTACTGTATATAATATTTTATGCCCCTTGAGAATCAGTGTAGATAAATATTGTATATTTCAAATTTTATTTGCACAATCATACAAATCTTTGTATTGTTCTGAAATGGCTGCTTTAAATTTTAGATCATTATGTCATTATTATTGAGATCATTTTATCAATTATTTGCAAAATATAGTTCTTTTTTTATTATTTCTAGCAGTAATCTGTAAATTGTATAAATGGGCTATATTATGTATTTTTTACTAGAGATATTTTTTACATTTTATTTTGCAGCTTTCATTTTTTTTTATACTCTGTGCCCCATTACTACAATTAGCAATGTGTATTAATTTTTTACTCACGGAGTTATAAATTCATTTAGTATATTTCACTACTTATTTAATAAACAAATATCAGCTTCATTTATGTTTAAAGTATAAACTTAATAAGGTATAAATTTTATTTTGAGAAAGGAAAAGTTTAAAATATCTTTATTTATATACCCACTACTGCCACTGGAAATAGTAGTGAAACATAAGTTCGACAAATGCTAGCGATGGGGACGTATGTGCTATCAATAGTAATGGGGCACCACTGATGATACACATGTGTGCAACCAGTGGTAGCCAGCGTGACTGTAGACATTCGGGGAAATCCTTAATTTAATCTTTCTTTTTCCTTCCCTTGGTAACAAAAAGCAAAAGGAAAGTAGGAAACGGAGTGTTCTAACAATAGATTCCATCTATAAGCAAGGGATACAGTGTGAAGCTAAAAAATTAGAAAAAGAACTAGTGATAATAATGTCGCACATTTATATTACCACTAGGGGTGGGGCACATATTTGCTATCACACATTATGGGGCACAGAGTATGTATTATTAAGTGGGGCATATATCCCCTATATTGCATTAGGTGCGAAGTCGTTCGCGGTGGGGCAGGTGGCGGGCGCGCAGCAGACCACGCTCTCGGGGCAGGTCGTTACTGGACACTCGGCGCCGGCTGTTAGTATTTATGTGTTTATTTATATATACGTATATGTACATACATACATACATACAAATGTACATGTGAGTCATAGAAGCAAAAACTAAGTACTACTCCTTTTTTCTTCAAAATATAACTTTTTCGATGTTATACTGTGAAGTAATTCAAAAGCTTCAGAAAATATTACGAAAATATGTTTTTCTTATATTTTTTAAATATGTCATTGGAGGTTGTTTTATTTGCTTTTTATACATCACAATATGTTTCATATTATACATCACCTATGTATTATGTATATATGTTTGTATGAATGTGTGATTTTTTTTTGTTTTGGAGGGTAAATGTGGGAGTTTGGGTGATCTGTTCGGATGTTATGAATTATATTTATATGATTTAAATAACCATTAATACATTGTTTTTTTTGTGACTTTTTGTATAGCATACTAATTTCAAAGAGTGTGATAATGCTATCAAAATATATTTATCGTTAGTAAAGAAAAGAAATGCTACTTTTAATAAAACTCCACTTATACTCTCGAATCTTGCTTCTTTGTTTTATTGTTTTATCTTATTAGTCGATTAATTAACTAATTGACTATTCGATTATATTCGATTATATTATTGATATATTAGTCGATTAAATACCAATACAATATTTTTTTGTAAATATTCGCTTTTTATTTTTACTTTTATATTAATTTATATATTTTGTGCATGTTATATATATTAAAAATATACAAAAATCTTTTGTAATTTAACATATTTTGGAAATTATAATTTTAAATGCGAAGATGAATGTTGTTTTGTTTCACGCTATCTAACGGATGCAGCCTACGATATTGGTTGTGTAGGTAACTCTAATTACATAACAAAATATATAACACATATGTATGTATATATATTTTAGCTCTAATAATTCTAATATATACTAACATAAAAAAGTATATACAATAACAAATAACTTGGATTTGAACCCATGACTTGTATAGATAAATCTTTGATGTAATGTAGTATTGCAATAACTGTAAATTTTATTATATAACAATATTATAATATATTTTAGCACAGATAATAAATAAACTCTAAATAATAATTACAGACTACACAAGTGCAGCAAACCAAAGTGACGTCCATTTTGACAGAACCGCAACGCGCCTTACTTTCAACTATTACAAGTGGAAAAGAAATTATTAAACAAACTGAAGAAGGATTGACTAGAGTGAGTATAATTTTTATGTAGTGCGTTGCGAACGTCGGAACTCAACGTCTTGTCATTACCAGTGTGAGAAAATAAAAATATTTCATTCTCCCCGAATGGGAATCGAACCCACAATCGCCATTTTTTCTGTCGCACACACAAGTGTGCTCGTACGCTACGACCAACTTTATTTATGTAAATAAAGAATTTTGAAAAACAAGCTGTCACCATTTCTTATTTATGTTACGGTGTTTCTCGCCATCTGTCTCTAACACTCTGTCATGTTCTCAGGCACATCTACCCGAGGAAGGTGCAGGTTCAGGTCCCAGCGCAGTGCAATGGCGTCGCGTGCGTCTCGAAGGAAGCAAGCAGGTGGTGACGTCACATATTGCGGCGATGAACGCTGCCACTGCGCAGGTTGTTACGTTGACTGCGGGTGAGAAATGATTTATTAATTGAATAAGTAATACATTTTATATTATAAAGGACACGATTTTTTGGAGAATACAGTTGTGATTACTATATAATAATAAAAAAATAAATATAATGTCTTTAATTAAATTTGAAAGAGTTACGAAGATAAACAAGTTATCATACATTTAGTAGTATGATATTAGTATAATACTATTTTTTTTTAAATTCAATTGTAATAAATTTACTTTAAAATATATTTATCCTAACTAGCATTTTTATGTTTTTCATATGAAATCAGGTTCAACAGAAGAAGTAGACCATACAGCAGTGGGGGCCGCCATCACTACCATCACAACCAACTTACCTGAGATGACTAAAGGTACTAATAAATACAATTGTTAACTATATTTTAATATATAAAGTGAACAGGCTGATGATGATGATAATGATATACAGCTTTAAAGTATCATAAACAGTGATACATAACAAAAAAATACTTTTTTAAATTATA
>JAATLQ010031931.1:69001-128775 GCA_013421005.1 Heliconius erato x Heliconius himera
GACTGCAAAACCGACTGGTTGTGGGTTCGATCCCCACTCGAGGAGATGAAATATTTACTTAAATTTATATTTCCATTTCTTCGCTCTGGTGTCGAGGTTAAGCGCGGCGTTGAGTTCTGCCACTCAACACGCAATGCCTCCAGAATTCGGCAGAAAGTGGGGAACGGAGTGTCTTAACACTAGGTTCCCTCTGCCTACCCTGCTGTGTACGGGATACAGCGTGAAGCTAATTTAATTTTTTTAATTTTTAAATTATAAGAATGTACTCTTTTTTTTATTGTTGCAACTCTTATCAACTTAATATTCAATTTGAGAACTCTTCATTTATATACAAATTAATGAAAATGGAATTGAAAGTATTTATATGATATTTTGCAACCTCTATTAATATATTAATAAAAATTAAAAAAAAGCAACAAAATATTCTTATGGCGCAGTGAGTGGCGCATCAAACGCAAACTTCCTCTATTTGGAGAAATTATTATATTTAAATTATTACATTTCCCAGCACGAACAATTATTATTATTATTTAATTCTTAAAAGGCTGCGAGCTTTAAACGTGTTAATAAAATAAACAACAAAAAGCAGTCCTTATTTACTTTTTTATTAAATTAAGATTCATTTCCTTCTTTGGAAAGGAATGGAGTGCCTTAAAATTAGGTTCACTCTGCAAATACAGAACAGCGTGAAGCTATTTTCATTTCCTCGCTCTGATAGGATAATTTGCGGCGTAGAAACCTGCCACTCAAAGGAGTATCTTAACGCTGTGTTCTCTCTGCCTACCCTAGCTTGGAATTAAGAAAAAATATATACTTAAAACAAAACTTTCTGCATCCCAGGTGTACAAATGATAGCAGCATTGATGGAGGACACACCAGGCGGGGATAAATTATTAGACGCGACTCGAGCACTTTGTTGTGCTTTCTCAGATTTGCTCAAAGCCGCTGAGCCCCATACTAAAGAGGTATTGGTTTTTATTTTTAAAATGTACAGAAAATAAAGGTTAGACTTAGTATTTGAACCTGAGACTGTTCGAATATCGCCCAAGTATTAACAGCTAAATTGTAATAAGTCAGAAATTATTATAAGATATATATTATAGAGATTTGAACCGATAAGCCAATAATACAGTAAATTATTCTTTAAGTATGTCTTTTTAATAACATTTTGCTAAATTAAATATTTTTAAATGTACAGCCTCGTCAGAACCTCTTGAACGCAGCCTCCCGAGTCGGAGAGGCTTCCACATCAGTCCTCCACACAATCGGCGAAGAAACCGAAGAGGACAAGGAGACACAGGTAACACACACACAAACACACAAAAAATCATTCATATACAGAAAACTTAACTTTTGCTATGACAATTTCTATAAGGTTTTCTTCGGTAACAATGAATACGGATCTGACTTCGACCGGAAATACGACGATGAAGGGATTTATGAAGATATTGATACAACTGCGCCATGGGGCCGATTAGATGTCATAAAAGAAGAAACTGATAGCGAGTATTATAGAGGATTGGAGTATTGTAATGCTATACTCAAACCTAATCACAAAAATGTAGCCCAAAATGATAATAGAAATGGCAATTATGAAACTATTTTACTTAATTGTGAAGATTATTTAGATAAAAAAGTTACAGATAGCTTAGATAAAGGTAGTCCTAAATTGTATCCAAAAACAATATCTGACAAAATTTATAATTTTAAAAAAGATTATTCCAATCATGATTATGTTAATGTTAATTTAAATAAACAAAAAGAACCTGACTACGCGAATATTAATTTAGACAGACGGACTAAAAATGAAATTTTGAGACAGCAATTCTTTCTATCCAATGAAAATAATGATAACAATAAAGTTAATGATAAATTCAATCGATACACCGACAAAAATGATATAAATGATAAATTTAATAAGTTTAATGATAAAAAAATTGAATGTCACACAATTAGGAATGACGTAACTAAAATCGGTTCAGACGTTAAGGTTTCGGGTGCACTAAATATGAAATTGTTTAATTTAGACAAATATAACCGAGTTTTGACCACAACGGAGACATTTGTTGAAAAGGCTGAAGCTAGTTTCACTAAAAAAGATTTAAATATAAAACGTGATGATTTCGAAAGTTTCGTGAAACGCAGCGAAAAGTATTATACAAGCGAAAACACAGACAGACAGACAACTGTACATCTTAATAACTCCACAACACCTCCCCCTAAAGGAAAAACGGAAATTAGAATCGTATATAATCCGACATTTTTAGCCACACAAGAAAATGTCAAAGGATTTTGCCAATTTTGTAAGAAACGCTGTTGTTCGTCTTTAAAATGTTGTCCGAATTGCATATGTCTGGAATTAGAACTGAAAGATATCTGGAAAGACAATTGGTTAAATATTTTACTTATTTTAGCTCTAATTTTTGTGTTACTTGCTATTTTTATTCAATGGTTATTGAAAAATTTGGGTTGCCATGATAATGATGACGAAACATGCTTTGAAATGTCGTCGTGAGGTCTTTAGTACAGTCAAACTTTTTACACTCGGAGCTTATATCGAAAAAGTACACAAATTCCTTAATTAAGTACGAGATATATATTTTTTTAAGCGCTTTTTTGAGTCTTAAACTGGGATGTTTTCCCTGTTAATATTTTTTTGTTTTTAACGGTTCATGGGTTACTATAAATCTTTTTGAGATTTTTTGGATACATTATTTTTTTGAAAATTGTAACTTAAACAGTTCAATCTTACTTAAACTCTGCAAATACTACAGTAATAGACAAACAAGACAGTCAATAAACAATTTAAAAACCATCTAATATTAAGTATTCTTGAAAGCTGAACGTTTCAATAAACTATCTTAATTTAATTTGGATTCAAACAAAAAATAACTTAATTATGATTTAACAAACAGGGATCTAAGTAATTTCATAAAAATCGTAATATTTTAATAATAAAGTGATAACTTCTATTAATTTTGATAAGGAAATTTTATCTTATTTTCGAATATCGTTAGGGACTAAAAATATATTACCAACTATTAACGAGAATTCATGTAACAAAATGTCATATACACTTGCCACATGTTATTTACTGTCTGTGTAACTTTGCCATATAATTAAAAAAAACATTTGAGCTAAAAAAATACTAACAACTAGATTGTGCCAAAATCATTATACCGAATTATCTTTTCATGCTAAAATACCCAAAAGTTACTAAAATGAATCTCAATTTTTATTTTTATTCTTTATCTCATTAGACATTAAGGTGTAGGTATTATTATTAATAAGGGTGCGGGTTTTTTACTTTTATTATTTTAATATTCTTATATGGACTTTTGTAGGGTGTCTTTGCATTACATCACTTTATTATAATAAAAAAATGGCACCTTGACTATTTTTAATACTACTTATTTAGGAAACGTAACCTTCCTAATTGTGGATTAACACTTTAAAAATGTTTAAAATATTTTTAATACTTTTAACAGATAATAAAATAAATGACAGATGTCATATTTTGACAATCACTCTTAAAATATTTTATTCTTTATTTATGTTGTTTTGTTTGTTATTTAAATTTTTTGTTAAGATTTAAAAAGACTCTTTTGGCTATGACTTAAAATTAATTAAATTAGGGAAAGATGAAAGCATAAGGAAAAAGACTGCTAGTATTTTTATTTTGTTTAGTTTTTTAACTAATTTATTGGCAGTTGTAAGATCATGAAAAATAAAAAGACTAATTTCAATTACTAAATTATTATTTCAAATATATTTTATTTTTAATTTTGTGAACGTCCATATTATAGTTATAATCTAGTCCATTTGTTTTTTTCCTAATTTTAAGATTGTAATTGGCATTTAATTTCTATTTTAGTTTGTATTTTTTTTACACTCTGGTCGTATTTTGATTTTCTTTTACTTTGATTTAATGGTAGCTATTTTGTCTTGGTTGTGGAATTTCATTATAATATATATTATATTATTGTGTATATGATTATATGTATAAATGTCATATTAATATATGTTTTTTGTGGCGCTTTTGTTTACTCTATGTAAATAGTGTTTTGTTTTTGAGCTTTTTGGTGACTATTATAAGATATTTTTTATTTGTTAATTTTTACTATTGTGTTATTTTTATTTATCATAGCAATACCATAGTAAGACGCCATATATTTTTGCTAACTTTTTTTTCTCGAATGATGTACAAAAATAACAAGCCGAGAATAATTTTGACTTAATAAAACTATTATATTATTGTAATATAATATATTACCATACTATATTATAATGTTAGACTGATTCATAAGTTTTTGTTAAACTATATGACAGATATGTTACCAATATCTGTCAATTAAGTTAACAGAAACTTATCAAATGGGTTTACACAACTAAAATAAATTCGACAGATAATATATAATAATTATGTCGGATTTTATTATTCTGTAAACATTAACCGGGGTTAATATACTTACTAATATTTATTAATGACAACATTATTTTTACTTATAACTGATTTTTAATATATAATATATCTTGGTGTGTGAACCCTCAGTCTTTTGTGTCGTACTTTTATTTCGGAACTTATGCTAAAAAAAGTATTTTTAACGATCTCATTTGTCTAATTGTCATCTTATATTTTTTTAATGTTGTTATGTACTTTTTTATTTAACAAGTTTTACAAATTTCGAAACTAATTTCGAAAAAAATGTGCGATACTTAAAAATATTTATTAAGCAGTATAAAGAATTATTTTAAATAACTTACAGTACAGTCATCTGCAATTGTTATTTGCAATAATTTAAAAAAAATACCTAGAATTTCTCTCGATTTTAATATCAATCTATACAAATCTTGTGATAAAACTTTTAAAACGGGTAAAATACGAATATATTAATTCATTGCAGTTAAGTGTACTGAATTTACTTTAACAACATAATTTGTAACAAATATGTATATAGAAATTTGATTGTAGCGAGATATGAACATATGCTTAAATGGTTTTCAAGGGGTACAGGTTCAAATCTAGCTACACTCAACATATTATATTCAATTTCAAGTACATTTTATCGATTTCGGCTCTTGCCATAATGCGCCATAATATTTATTTTTGTTAATACATTTGCTTTTTTACTTAAACATGAGGTTTTATTTACGACTAACTGTCTACAAAGTGAATGTAGTGACAAAAATAACTAAACTGACTAAACTATACTAATATGCCCCTTTGTTTATTACAGTATTTTAGGCGATGGAGTTAGCAGATCGAAATTTATTCGTTTGAAATTTTGTTTTTTACTAAAATTTTCAAAGGATTAGGTGTTAATCCTAACATTTATTAATCCTAATATATTAATCTATTGTTGAGAGTCTCGTGTAAAAGGAGGGTAGTTGTAAATAGAAAATACCTATTCATGAAATTATACGCAATCTGTGCCCAAATAATTTAAAACCATAATAGTTTATATTTAAAAAAGGCAACTACTTCTGATTTCTAACAATACAATATAAAATGGAGTCTTCAGATTTTTAGAGCAAAAATACATTTAAATAAACATAACTATTGAATTAAGTAATTTAAATTACAGGTGATTAAATAAAAATCATATTCGATGTATATTAATATAACCACAGAACTACCAATTTAAATCGAAATCGAATCGAACTCTGTACAATAGTGTAAATTAAAAAATGTATACATAATTAATACACATGAATAAGTTATCCTTAATAAGGACAGCGTCTGAATGATGGTTGTGGATTCGATACTAAATTGGGCGAATAAATTATTTTTCAGTTTTCTCTGCCTAGCTTGCTATATGGAGAAAAAAAGCAGTTGTTAGTTTTTAAGCTTCACTCCATTCCCATTAAAACACTTCCCTTCCCCACTTTCACCGAATTCTGAAGCATTTGATGCATTCATTGCATGTGGTGGAACTCAATGCTGCACTTTGCCTCGTTACGAGAGCAAGGAACGAGGATCAAATCCGCAACCGTCGCGTTTACAGTCACACGTATGAGCCCCTGCGCTACGACTGCCTCAAGTTCTTAGTGAAGGTTTAAAAAATACACGAACATATGTAAAGTTCATGTAAGAAATGGAAGTCTTAGAGTACAGTAGTAGAGTTGTAAGATTTCAAATCTAATATAAGATTATATAACAGGCATTTTTTATTCTCACAGTCATTGTTACCGTGCTTCATTTTTTTTTATTGTAAATACTATCATATTTTTTAAAAATTATTTATAAATTATTTGAAGAAATTGTCTACAGTCTTTCCAAAAAAAAATGTTTATTACTAATAATAATAAGTTGGGTTATAAATGAAAAGAAATATTTTTGTGCTTGGACTAAATAAAGGATGTTATAGGTTCACTGATTTACTTACACAACTAAGATTAACTCCACCACACATCTCACACACTCGCGTCCACAAATTATACTAAAACGATATATCATTCCAATATTTCTCCAAACAGGACATCCTTCTATCTCTGGCCAAGGCGGTGGCCAACACCACCGCGGCTCTCGTCCTCAAGGCAAAAAACGTCGCAGCGATGTGCAAAGAAGAGCAGCCCTTACAGAACACCATTATAGCAGCCGCCACGCACTGCGCGCTCGCCACCAGCCAGCTTGTTGCGTGCGCTAAGGTGAGGAAATGACGTCACTGACATAGCTGACATCAAAAAGAGCGAAATAGAAATATAATAGTGTTATGACACTGTTTGTTCACATTTGTTTTCCACATTGGGAGAAAACGAATTTTTTTTAATATATTTATTTGAATGAGGATTGAACTTACAACTATCAAGTGTATAATAAGACATTTACAAAATGTACGGCGTAGCCGTCAAAGATTTAGATTAATTGAATAGAATACTGTTGAGATTTTATCCAGCGAATTGTGACGTCACATTTTTGTACACAGTACAAAATTTGAAATGGCAATATGTTATTGAGGCGTACTTGAGAAATATTAAATACAATTCAAAAGTAGTGGATACGCTCCAGCCCGTACGACGGTTGTAAGCCGAGGTTCGAGCCCCGCAGGGGGTCGTCGACTCCTCTCAAGCAGCCATGTAGTGCTTGCGTTTCTTCTGGACAGAGTACCCTCTTCCCTACCCACCCGGTGTCGCTGTAAAGGCCAATAGCGCTAACAGGATTAAACTCAAGTTCAAAAAAAAAAAGTGGATACGATTCGCTCTGGTTACAGAGTTATCTAGTTTTAAAAAGAAGTTAATAAAAAAATGTCTAATTATTTTTTTTATATAAACACTTCTGTAGTAACATTATATTTAAAATCTTTAGGTGGTAGCCCCTACTCTTCACAACCCCGCATGTAGGGAACAGTTAACCAGTGCGGCACGTCAGGTCGCTCAAGCGGTAGAGAAATTGGTCACTGCGTGTCAACAAGCTCCGGAGAGTGCGGCCACCGGCGTTGAACACCTGACTGTGGCTGCGCAGAGAGTATCCGAGGAACTGGAGAGATTGTTGGCGCATTGTGATTTGGGTGAGAAACGTTTATTTTTTATATATCTCAACACAAAGGCCACCAAATGTTACGTTAAATAAAATCCAATGCAAAAAATATTTCTTTTAATATAAAAGCTATTATTGTTTCCTAGATCGTCGTGTCCAACCAACAGTCATGGAGCAATCAGTGGAAAGCGTGATGTGTGCAAGCGAACGAGTGACCGATGCACCAGATGCACCGGAAATGGTCCGGCGAGCTCGTCTTTTAGGACAGGCTACTGCACGGCTCATAGCCGATATTAAGGTTAGTGCCAGCACTACTACTCACCTTGTGTTCCTGGCCTGTGATAAATAAATGATAGTGGAAGGGAAGATAAGAATTGAAATGAGAATTGTGCGAAGCTAAGTAGTTCTGATGGGTTGTTGTTGTTTTTTTAGTTAATTGATCAATGGAAGTATATTCATTATTTTTAATTAGTTGTTTTTACACTGAATTATAATATATTTTGTAATACTATACAATCCTTTTTTTTTAATAATTGATTATACATAATAATTTTGAAAACTTAATTTAGATTAAAAAAGCAAGAATAGATTGATGTATATTATATTTTTGTTAGCTTAAAATGCAGTAGAATAAAATAATGTTATAAATGAAGCCCCAAAAATTAAAACACCCAACAGACGGAAGCTGAAAAACAACCATCGGATTCCCAACGTAAGCTCCTCGCAGCGGCCAAGCTCCTCGCCGACGCCACCGCCCGCATGGTGGAGGCGGCGCGCCTGTGCGCCTCGGAGCCGCAGGACCGGTCCCGGCAGGACGCGCTGCGCCGCGCCGCCGACGACCTGCGACTGATCACTGCTGATTACGCACATTACACGCATGTGGCGCACGCGCGGGACGTCACCAGCTCGTATTTGGTGAGATTAACGGTAAGCGGAGTTTGTGTATATTAAGGGATTAAATTCCGCTATAAATATGTAAAACAAGATTGTTTAAAACGATCTTGATATTATACGAGTATATCAATTTTCGATTAATTGGTGAACAGACATATGCAGCTGTGGAATTTAGCACGAATGTATAGAACTAACAAGATCGTTCATAAATATTATCCAAATCCATGAATATAGAAGGCGTAAAGTTAGGCCACTCAATGCCTGCAGAATTCGGCGAGAAATATTTTGACACTTAACACTAGGTTCCCAGGTTCCCTCTGCCTACTATGCTATGTGCGGTATATATAGTGCTAAAAAAATCACATATATCACAATAATCACATGTATGAATAGAAATGAAATGAATACATGCCAAACTTCTTTTTTAAGTCTGTTTATAACTGGCATATTCCCATACCCACTTTATTTTCCTAATATGAAAGATTTTCGTAATAGTAAATAAGTTATAGTTAAAAAGTTATATCTTCTAATTATGTTTTAATTGTTACACAGGAGAGTGCTCGTCAAGCGGCTTCAAGTGCTACACAATTAATAACTTCGGCGCAGAACGCCGCGCAGTACAACAGCAATAAATATTCACAGGTTAGTTTTTTTTACTTCTTCACTTACCAAGACATTGTTCGTTTTATGTGGGGAAAACTCAACGCTACGTTTTGTCTTATAGGATAGGGAAAAAACATATATGTTTTTTTATTATTAATATATACAAATAATTGGATTATTTATATATATTCAGTTGCGTGTGGATTTTTAAATTATACATTTTAATAATTTATTTTAAGAACTTAATGTTTAAATAGTTCTTTAACAATATATTAGTAATTAGGAATAGAGTGTGAAGCTAAAGAAAAAAGAAATTTGTATTCCCACAGGAAACACTCACATCGGAGTGTGAAGAGCTGCGCGCGCGCACACCGCGCCTGTCCGCGGCGGCCGGCGCGGTCGCGGCGCGCCCCAACGACCCCGCCGTGCAGATTGACTTGATCACGGAGGCAGAGGGCTTCTTGCAGGTTTGTCGCACTTACACTACACTAGCCACCCCAATACGTCCTTTTTGTTACATTATAGCCTATTTATACGAAATGTTCACATAAATTGTTGCCTATGTGTTGTTCTGATGTATCAGCTATAAACCTTTTTTCAACGCGACCCAGTAGTTTATAAGATTATTATGTTTAACCAAACAATCTATAGCTTTATATTTTTTGTATATAAATGATATTATAACGTAATGAAGCAATGTTAGCTTAAACTATTACTGTATAAATTTAATATTAAATTATCTTTTGTTTAGGTTCACTTTGTTTAGCTTCAGCGGACATTTCCCCTGCGCCGCTCTATTTTTGAAACATTGTGCGTTGAGTGTCGAAACTCAATTCCGCGCGTTTTTTACGAAAAAAAATGAAAATAATTAAATTTGCTAAGTAGGTGTCGAACCAGCAACCGTCGTGTCATTTAAATATTGTAATTTAAATTAATAATATAAATTTGTATTTTTTCATTATAACAGACAAGCGGACATGTAGTTAGTGCGTCGCGATCGGCGTTGCCTGCCGTTCGAGATGCAACCGCCGCCAAACAACTATCAGATAGCACACATCGTTTGACTACTGACTGTGCGGAGCTTCGCGCCGCCACTGAGCGTGCGCGTGCAGCTGGACGTGGCGCAGAGTTGAACGCTGCGGCTGATATAATTCGAGCTTTGCAGACTGAGCTTAATGAGGTGGAGGAGGCGGCGAGGGCGTTTGAGTTGAAACCTATGGGGGAGAGTGTTAGTATATTATAGTCAATTTATTTGATTTTTGCTTTGAATAGTTTTTTTGTTTAATGTACTTTTGTAGGTTGGTTTACTTAGACTTAGTGATTATATTTTAAAATGTTTCCATTAAAAAATATAAAATAATAGAGAGCTTTACATATAAATATAAATTATTTAAAATATTTGTTATATTTATGCAATCTAATTAAAAATTTACTCAAAATATCTTTTATATAACATACAACATATTACACTACATATGTAAAAAGAATTATACATATGAATATGATAATTAAATAAGTATGTTTGATTGAACAGTCGGAGTACACGGGGCGCCTGCACCGCGCGTCGCGCGCGGCGGCGTCGCAGGCGGCGCAGCTGGCGGGCAGCGCGCGGCGCGGCGACGCGGCGCACTGCGCGCGCGCCGCGCACGACCTGGCGGCCGGCCTGCGCGCCGTCGTGCCGCCGCTGTGCGGCGCCGCCGCCGCCGCGCCACGCCGCTACCAGATCAAGTCAGTCAGACTTTGTATTACTACTACTAGTTAATAGGCAGTATGTAGTCTCATGTTTACGCTGCCGATATTAACATAGAAGTGTGGCCCTATTTTTAAAGGAATCCAATCTCTCTAAAAATTCGACGGAAAATGAAAGACGAAGTGTCTTAACAGTAGGTACCCTCAGCCTAACCTGCTATAAGCGGTATACGGTGTGAAACTGATAAACGAAAATTAAAAAAATATAAAAAAATTCCAACCAAATCTTTACTATGTAACACAATCATAAAAATATTTATTAAATATTAAAACAAATATTTATCCCTCACAGAGTGATATCATCGGGACAGCAATTGCTACATTCATCGTTGCAACTGGTAGAAGCAGTGCGTACACAACTAGATGGACCTGACAATGATCCCACACAAGTGCTCGCTTTGGCTAAAGAAGTTTCACAGGTAAGAGAAAGTTCGGCTTTGCCCGTAACTACATTATTGCAAAGAGTTTGAAACGTCGGCAATAATCAAGAACTTATTAAAAATATAAGATTTTTCTTTTATCTACACACAAATAATCTATTTAAATTTAAAAAAATACTATAACCTTCCAATTTGTACCTCAACAGAGGATCGAACAGACGGTCGAAGCGGTGCCTTCACACGCGGAATTGGACGCCGCAATGGACAGTCTAAACCAGACCCTTGATGTACTAGATATGGGCGAGTTCCCGCAAACTGATAAGAATTATGGGTAAGTTAAATATTTGCAATTGTAGGTTCGAATTTTGTTTCGCAAAATCAGTGATCTAAAAGAGAAATAACTAAGGACATACATTTTTAATTTATTTTAAAATATAGAAACACAATATTTTAAAATAAACTAAAAAAGACACTTAATCTCAAAAAAACTCAACATCAATAAATGTATATATTAAAATATTTTCAAAATAAGTAACAGTACAACAAAATAAAAAGTCGAAGAGGCCAGTCTTGGCACCGGGGCAGAAGTGTGCGACTGTAAATGCGGCAGATTATTAGCTCAATTCCCACTCGACGAAATGAAATATTTAATATTTTATTTCCTCGCTTTTTATAATAAGGCAAAGAGCGGCGTTTAGTTTCACCACTCAACCAATCAACAATGCATCTAGAATTCCGCGGAAATTGGGAAACGGAAGTGTCTTTACATTGTTATTAAGCTGAAAAAAAAGCAGAAGTTGTTCAAATATTCGAATACAATGAATAAAAGTATTTCCTAAAATTAAAAATACATAATTTTGCCATAGCGAGCTCCAAACGGAGCTTAACTCCGCAGCCGTAGAGCTAAACACTGCAGCATCAGGTGTAGTGACTGGGGTGGTGGGCGAGGACAGTGGAGACATAGCTCAGGGAGGAGAACTACCTACCCGAGCTGCAGAGTTCCACGCCGCGTTTGATCGCCTCGCCGGCGTTTGTCTGGAGATGGCTGGATTCACTGAGGTTGGTTACTACTAACATCACGGCGCTTGATATCTTGTTAACACTTATTGGTGAAAGATTCAGTCTACTTTAGAATCTGATTATCTGATAAGTAATAAGAAAAATTGAGACAATGAAAAAATATCTAATCGTTTAGAATTTGATCGCAGATAGTGCAATACGGTCGAAGTTTCCTTTTTGTGCATTTGCACTTAGAAAGAAATTAATCAAAAGTGAGAAAATTCCTAATATCAAATTTTTTCAGTTTCACAGCTAACTTAAGGGTAGCCAAAACTAGAATCTTAGGCAACTAGCCTAAGATATTTGCTAGAAATAAATATATATTTTATTTATATCCTGATTTAAGTAGCCCTTATTTTACTAGACTTTTATAAAAAATAAAATTGTTACAGGAGGTTGAGAGTAGAACTCAAATGGTTAACTCTCTGAAGACTGTTACGGTCAACTCGTCTAAGTTGCTTGGTACCGCAAAATCAGTTAGCCAGGTAAAGTAAAATAAAATATTTTTATATTTTTTTAGAGCAATATAAAAGAAGAGTGGTGTGTCACTACGTTCTTTCTATTTAAACTGTTTTATTTAATTTCCGGTAGATGTAGATATGGAACAAAAATATTATTTTTTGTTAATTATAATAATAAAGTGTTTTAATTTATTTGTAGGACTTGAGTCAACCAAACGCTAAGAATCAGCTGACAGCAGCTGCGCGCGCCGTCACCGACAGTATCAATGATTTGGTATGTATATATAGGTTTTCTCCCTAAATTCATATTTTACCCACTAAGTTCGCATTTTTACAGTTCAAATTCACCAGATTCAAGTTACAGCTTTAAAAAATCTTGATTCATTTCTTATTTCTAATATTATTATGTATAAATTGTTATTATTCAATAATTTATTCCACAGGTGGATGTATGCACTCTAGCCGCGCCTGGACAGAAAGAGTGCAGCGCCGCCCTCCTCCGCATGAGTGCCGCCCGCCCTCTCCTCACGGCGCCCTCGCAGCCTCTCAACGAACTTGGCTATTTCGCCTGCCTCGACGCCGTCATTACACACAGCAGACTCCTCAGTGAGGGTATGGCTGGTCTCGCCGGTGCCGTCAAGCAAGGCCAACCCGCTAGCCTTGCGCGCGCCGTCACTGGCCTCGCCTCCGCCGTCTGTGGCCTCGCTGAAAGCGCCGCTCAGGCAGCTTACCTCGTAGCTGCTTCAGATCCGACCTCTACCACCGCTCGCCCAGGTCTCGCAGACCAGACCGCGCTGGCCCGAGCCGCATCAGCAATAGATGCAGCGTGTAGGGAACTCTGCGCGCCACAGGCCACAGAGCCGCGTGTCCTAGCTGCTGCCACGGCTGTGGCACGCCACACTAGTGCTTTATGCCATGCATGTCGCGAGGCTTCCGCTCGTGCAGCCGCACCACAAGCTAAGAGACATTTCGTACAAGCCGCCAAGGACGTAGCAAGCTGTACGTCAGTACTAGTGCGTGCGATTAAGGCCTTAGACCATTCTGATACCGGACCAGGAGGAGAAGAGGCTAGGGCCAAGTTGATAGAGGCCACAGGACCTCTTCGCGAGGCTGTAAGAGGCGTGCGCGAGTTCGCAGATAGTCCGGAGTTCGCGGCCGTACCTGCTCGCCTCTCCCAACAGGCGCGTGATAGTCAAGAAGCCGTGTTATATTGTGGACGGTATGATTGTCACTATCCCTGAACACTAATACGATCTATGACTTATTTCCTTTATCTCTTTATGGACAAAGAAAATAACATAATAAACTGTTTTTTGTTCCACAGTAACATAATAACGGAATCGTGTTCAATGGTGGAGGCCGCGCAAGTATTGGCGTTAAACAGCGCAGACCGCTCACAATGGCAGGCCTTAGCGCAGCATAGCAAAGCCGTGTCCGACACTATCAAGAGTCTCGTTACTAATATACGGTATGAACGATATTCTAAAATTTGTACTCAAAAGTACTATAGTATTATGTTTTTGTGAAAAATATATATATTTTGAATTCTGTTAATATAATGAAAATTTAAAACACTGTAATATAATGGTTATTGTTTTTTTGTTATTTATTTCGTGTCTAAAGAAAATTATACGCACCCTTTTTAAATAAATAAATAATTTTAAAATATAAAAAATAATAATAACACTAGAAAGAAAAACATATAACAATATTAAATTATGGATACATTGTACAGTGAAAAAGCCCCCGGACAACGTGAATGCACGGAAGCCCTGGACACACTCAACAAGCAACTGCGCACGCTCGACCAGGTTGCTCTGCAGGCAGTTAGCCAAGAGTTGGAGCCACGTCACGCTAATACATTGCAAGGTGAGGGAGTTTTAGACCTCATGACCTTTTGTAGACTATAGATCTTTTGACTTCATATAGAAAAATGCAACTGTAGAATTTTTTCGGAGTTCTTCTCAGAGGAACTTCTGCTTTTCTTTAATGATAAGGAATATGTTTATTCGACACTATAAAAGTACTAGCAAAAGTCTATTTAAATAAATAATTTTTTTTTCTATGATCTTTCGACTTTTATAAGGAATAACCATCATATAATTATGTTTCTGATATTTAAAATGCCTTGACTCTAATAAGTATATATTTTTTTATCAGGCTACTCGGAACAAATAGAAAACAGTGCGGCGGAGATGTCGGAGAGATTAGAGCCACTGCGTGTCGCTGCGCGCAGTGAGGCGGAGAACTTAGGGCATGCTGTTACGCAACTTGTATGTGGTTTTCTTACTTCTTATTCATTTTGAATTATAGCTTTTTTTTAACATTATTTTCTCAAGCTATATATTCAGTAGATCTATCTATTCAATATATTTTTTGAATTCAATTTAAGTAAACGTTATTTAATTTTTGTATTTTAATTGACAATTTTAAATTAGTGAAGAAGAGAAATATAAAAAAATGCGTTTCCTCAATATCGATTTAGTTTGTATGCTAAACATTTAAATACTATTATTGATAGTACACACAGACACACACACAAATACATATTATATATACGTATGCCCCCTTGCACGCAGGTGTCGTACTCAGAGCCCCTAGTGTCAGCAGCGGCGGGAGCAGCATCACACACAACAGCAGCACCAGTACAGACGGCGCTCCTCCAGCACGCGCGCACAGTGCTCGAGACGCTGGCGCTGCTCGTGCACGCGGCGCGGGATGCTGCCGGCAACCCGAGGGTAGGTTGCGGAGTTGAGCTACGCAATGTTAGGTGTGGCTTAGAGGGAATGTTGACATAAGTATTGTGGTATCATATGAAAAGTGTATAGGAATATTGATTAGGCTCGATAACAATGGATTGCTTGATTAGTTAGAGAGAATTATTTGAAACTACTTTATTTTAAAACAATGTAAGCTTAAAACATTCCATGCACTACTTAACTTTCGAGACATTGCGTGTTAAACGGCGGAGCTCAACACTGCGCAAGCTACTTCCATTCTTTAGTTATATCCCGCACATAGTGGAGCAGCAGAGGGAACCTGGGAACTTTGTGTTAAGATCCATTCTCCGTTCCCATGAACACAATTCCGTTCACCGCTTTGCACCAAATTCTGGAAGCAATGTGTGTTGAGTGGCGGAACCCAACGCCGCGCAATCTACTTTTATTATAAGTATCCTTTCACATTACCAGGCTACCAACGCGCACGCGGAGGTGGATTCTCAAGCGCAGTTAGCACGCGACGCCCTCCGCGAGCTGAGCGCGCACGTGCGCGAGCTGAGCACCCAGCGCGGCGCCGTGGGCCCGCTGCTGGACAGCGTGGCGCGCGCGGTCGCACGCCTCACCGAGCACAGGTGCGTGTGGTATCAGGATAGCAGCGAGCGCGAGGAATTGGCTGAGCTGACAACGAGCTATACTCAGTACCGTGCTATTAGCGGAACCCTCTAGCTTGACCATCCCACTTTCGATCATCTCGCGTTCACGCAGAAAAGAGAGTGAACTGTGTGGTCGCGACTTGTCGGCCACACTGTACGAGATGGTGGTGTGCTGGTAGCAGTCATTTTGAATTTTTTTTAAACTCAACCCCATGTAACGGGTTGCTTAACCTTTTCCCCCAGTTCCTTAACTGTAATCGTTCCATCACACCCATATGATATTTTTGACTAAATCACAGTTAGTTATAACTGTCATGTTTTTTATCATTTTCATAAGTCTGAATCGTAGGAGCTATTGGTTCGAGTGAAGTAATTCTTTTTTGTTAAATACATAGCTTCATCCTTAACGAATTTTTACTTTAGAATATATATACCACTTCCATATGATTACAGGCCCGAAGCCGCAAGTATTATATAAAAAGTACATTTTCCATAAAAATACGAATATAATAAATCAGTCAATCAAAATATACATAAATAAAGCAGACGCAACAAAACTGAGTTAGCTAACGTTATAGCGCTTAGGTCATCGCCGCGAGTCGAGTATCAGCCCGAGCTGGATATGAGCCAAAACCTATATAAAATACTAGTAATAACGCCAGTCTCTTCATGTATATTTTTAGTATGATGGTGTGGGTTCGAATCCCTCTTGGGGAATCGTCCCGCTTTGGTCACACATACTGCTTATTTCTTTCGCAATTAATTTGTAATGTATTAATTATATATTATAAGAAAGTGTTGCGGCCAGTCGTGGAGCAGGGGTCTAAAGTGTGACTATAAAATCGACTGGTTGTAGGTTCGATCCCCACTCGAGGAAATAAAATATTTATTTACATTTATATTTTCATTTCTTTGCTCTGGTGTCGAGGCAAAGCGCGGCGCTGAGTTCCGCCACTCAACACGCAATGCCTCCAGAAATTGGCGGAAAGTGGGGAACGGAGTGTGTTAACAGTAGGTTCCCTTTGCCTACCCTACTGTGCGCGGGATACAGCGTGAAGCTGATTTTCTTTATAAGAAAATGTAAAACGAAGTGACTTCTAAGGCGGTTATTTCCCGCTTATAAGATACTTCGTTCTACTCTTTCTGCCGTAAAGCAAACAAACACGATGATCTCTAATAAAATCTGTTTATTAAGAGGATGGTAAACGGACAGACAATCATTACTGTTTCTTATTATTAGTAAACATTTAAGCAAAACTAAAAATAAACTAAAGGTTAATAGTACGTAAGAACAGACCAAATCCTCACTATAATTAACTTGTATAGAAATAAATCGATGGTAATTCAATGAAATATACGGATTTGGAGATATAGTCTCGAGTTAAGTTAAAACGTACGTACCTAGACTATTTATTGAAATCAATTTTATTTGGTTTTTTAAATTACAATTTTTTTTTTATTATTAATAATTTTGAACCTGTGACCCTCTTAGTGTAAAATATATAGATCAAAATGATATTGGATCTTTGCCATGTGAGAAGTGTTGATGAGTAATTTTCAGTTTACATAGAGAATGTATTAAAAATGTTCAAAATATGTTTTTTGTTATTAAATAATTTCTTGAATATTTAAAATACGAGGAAATGATACATTTAAAAAATATTGTAGGTCATTCTCATATTTACTTTTTTTAAAATTACATAAAACGTTTTTAAATTAAACTTTGTATTTTTTATTCCTAATTTTTCGTCTCGTTATTCTTTTTTTATTATTATTTGTTAATGTTAATTTTCTTAAATAATATTGATCTTAAGCTGTAAAAGATCAAACACTTTATAATACTCAACCATGAACGAATCTGTTACAATTAGTACCAGTGACCTCATTGGCCGCGCATCTCGCGCATCGCGTCATTACGTTAATACACAGTGTTTGTTAAAAATAATACTCTTTTTTACAACCATTTACAGATTAAAAATAGGTAAAAATATATAAATTTATAAATGTAATAGAAAATATCTAAAAGAAGCAGCGTGTATAGGGTTTTTTTTTCAAATTTTGTTATAAATTTAGATATTAATGGTGTTTATTTATGTAAAAAGTTATGTATTTGTGTAATATTTTGTTTATTAGATGTGAATTGTGTTTTTTTATCTATGGTTTTGTGTTTGTTTTTGTGTAATCGCAATAATAATTGTTTTTGCGAATATGTAAAGTAATGAGTTATTTATAAATTGAAACATGCTGTAAACAGTGGATTGGATGTTTATGACTTGGTGTTATTAATAATTCAATATTTTAAAAGTAGGGTATTGAGTTCAAATCTCAGATCATTTTTGTCATTTTTTCAATTCTGTCTGTGTCCTTGACTTTTGCCTTCAAATAATTTAACATTTTGACTGAAAATGTGAACATATTATTTTAGTACTTACAATGATAAATAATAATTTATGAGAATATATTTAATATTAAAGATTACAATAGCAGTGATACAATATTATTGATTTTTGTGAAACTTTTCACGCTGTATCCCGCATAACCATGTTAGGCAGAAGGAACCTAGTATTAAGATATTCTGTTCGCCACGCACCGTTGTTATCAGAGCGAGGAAGTAAATATATTTAATAAATCATATCCCCAAGTTGAATTCAAACCCAACCGTCGCGTTGATGATCACACGCTGCGCTACTGCGCTTCTACGACGTTTTTTAAATACGATTTTACTGATAAATAATTTACCTCTATTTGTTATACAGAATGTCGCTAATCGGTTCGTACGACGAGGCGGACTCATTCGTCGACTACCAGACAAGGATGGTGGGTCTAGCCAAGGATATTGCTAGATTGGCCACAGATATGGTGAGATTTTTTTTAATATAATAGTATTATTAATGAACAAAAGTCGTGGATTTCTTAATTAATATATTTTTTAATTATAATTTTTAGATTATATATTGTATTATAATTTTAAGTAACAACAGATTGTTCATTTCAGTTTTTTTACCATATTTAAAGTAGAAATTAGTTACGCTAATCACTCTGTTGACCATGAAGTTAAATCTTTTTTATTTTCTTTCTAAAAATAGACAGCCAAATCTGCCACCGAGCCCTCCAAGCTAGTTGAAGTGGGCAACGAGATGTGCAACAAGTATGAAAAATTAGCAGCGGACAGTGTAGGCGCGTCAGCCACCACCCCTAACGCTGATATCGCCAACAGGTAATTATATATAGTACTAACGACCAAAACGCGGCTTCGCCTGCTTAAACTTTTTGTTATTATTATAGACAAATTATAGTTATTCTGATTAACAACCATAAAAAATGGAAATTTAAAAATGACAAAAAGAAAAACAAAACGATTCTATCAATCACCTCCACACAACCTTACATTACAGAATCCGCGTAGCAGCCGTAGAACTAGGCGAGGCTGTCTCGTCCGCGGTCCGAGCAGCGGGCCATTGTCGGTTATCCTCCATAGCCCAAAACCAAAAGGCCGTAGCGGAAGCCTCACGACGAGTTAACGAGCGTGCCGTGGCAGTACTCGCAGCGTTGCAGGCTGGTTCGAGGGGGACTCAGGCTTGTATAGACGCGGCGGCCACCATTGCGACCATATTGGGCGATTTGGACACGACCATCTTGTTTGCGAGTGCGGGTAAGTAAGCTAGGAATAGTATTTTTTTTTTTCTTTTACCTTCTTATATCTCCTACATATTACTATATAGAGTGTTGAGTGACGAATGAGTTTCGTGCACGCTGCACTTTCTCTTGTTACCAGAGCGAGGAAATGAAAATATTAATTTATTTATTCGCCCAAGTGGAAATCGAATCCACAAGGGTCGTGTTTACAGTCACTCGCTGTGCCGCTGAGCCACGGTGGCAAGAGATAAATGAGATAGAGTTGGAGCTATATCAGGACTGCTGATTAATATAATAATATTACTAAAATAAATATATGAAGATTAATTTAGTCAGAGCCACAGAAGTATGAAGATGAATTGATGAGTCTGTAATTTAGTTATCAATTGTTGCTTCTTTTATTTTAAATAACAAAAATGTGCATATATTTCAATCTTAAAACCCTAAATATTATCAAATGAAGCTTACAAGAACAGCCTGGTTTACCAAAAACACCACTCTCATCTATGACCTCCGAATTACTTTTTTTGTCGTACGTAACTTAAATTTTCTATAACAGGTACCCTACAATCCGACAAAGAAGGTGACACGTTCTCCAACCACCGTGAGAATATCCTAAAAACTGCAAAAACCCTGGTGGAAGACACTAAAACTTTAGTAGGGGGTGCTGCCGGAAGCCAAGATCAGTTAGCTGCTGCTGCTCAAAGTGCAGTGTCTACTATTGGTGAGGGAAAATTATTTGTAATATAATAAATATAATTTTTTAATTATGATTTTCTTGGCGTAAATTAATAATACTAGATCTACAAGTCTTTGTAATCTTAAATTATTGTTTTAAAAGGTTAATGATAACAAGCCTATTTTAAAATTCTTTAGTGATTTATTACAATTTTTTTGTTTTTCTCATTCCATTTTGGGATTTATTTTAAGAAATTTTACAATAATTAATTTTCATTTTAAACATTAAAAATAAAAAGACTAGCGCCTATCTGACTATGAAGACATTTAAATGAACTTAGAATAATTCTAATTTATTAAGAATTGACGATTCTTATTTCATTTGAATATATGATAAATTCCTGTTATAGTAATTGAAAATTTCAGGTGAATTTAAAATCTATAATTGGAAATACAATATAACATATCTGTCCCACAGTGCAACTCTGCGAAGTGGTAAAACAAGGCGCCACATCGCTGTCGTCCGGCGGCGCTGAGCCCCAAGTACTGGTGCTGCACGCGGCGCGCGACGCCGCCGCCGCTCTAAGAGACCTCGCCGCTGCTACAGCTGCCGCTAGTGGGAAACATGTCGCTCATCCTGATATGCAGAGATTGAAACATGCTGCCAAGGTAGGTTACGTGCAATGTCCAAATGAGTGACCTGACTAGGTAACTATAGCCCTATAACTTGTCTCCGATCTAATTTGACCTACAATTGAACTTGTCACCAGAGTATGTGACTATATCCCTATATCTTTATGTCAATTTTATTACAACAGTATTTAGTGTGACCATAAACACACTTGACCTACGAACTAATCTGCCCTACTAGGTGACCACCGCTTATAATTTTGCTCGGTGTAATATAAATACTGCTACTACTTGCTCTGAAATAAAATAATAATTATTATTTTTAAAAACATACAAATTCTAAAATGCAAGCACTTTTCGCGTCTGGTTGGGGACGCCTGTACAGACAAACTGACTTCACCTGTTTCACCAATGGAACTATTGGTTGGGTTGACATCATCATGAAACCTTTATTTATTTTATGAAATTACTATATTCCCACTTGGCCTAAAGTCTGTTTTTACTTGTTTTCTTTTGTACCATTTCCTCCCCTTTTTCTTTACTATGTAGTCCTTGACTCTGGTTATGTATGACTCTGACTGATAAACTGATGTAAACTTTTTATGTATGCGTAAGGTACTAATTTGATACATAACTATTACTGGTATCAAAATTTAAAATCGTTTCGAGTAACTAATGATGTATTTAATAAAGTTGCTATTAATAATTATTTTTTTACAAAAAAAATTAAATTAATTATCTGTTACTTATATTATTCATATATCTTGTTTTTATTTTAGATTTTTTACCACTATTCACTATATATAAACATGTGCTCATTTTGTGTCTGTCTGTACATGTCAATATTGGACTATTTTTTTGCTATAGCGTTTGTCCGACCCGAAGCGGTGGAGTCTTCCTATAAAGACTAACACTTTACCGAAAAGCAAGAGGCGATCTATAAACGTACGTGATTATAATTCATGTGATTCAGAAACTGATATATTCCAATCTGACCAAGAAGACGAATTGATCAAACTTCTAGATTACTCCAGTCATGATGATGATGTCTCACCAACTATTTTCCATGACAGCTGTGAAGAAATGATTACTTATATAGAAAGTAAAATGTCGAAACCCCCAGCTAGAGTGCAGAATGATGATGTCAATACTAGATATAACTTGGCTTCAAGGAATAGTCTCTTTGATATGGATTGGCGTGTTGTCAAATATGGGGAGACAATATTTTTAGGGGAACTTCGTAAATTGATCGATTTATGTCTCGATAGTTTAGATAAAGCCGATAATCGAAAGAGACGACACGCTGAAGCAAAACAGAAAGTTAATTCTGAATTAGACAGTGAAATGAAAAGATTATCTCAGGTGATGGATGATTTGGATTGGCAAGATGTCGTCAATGAAAATATTAAAACTACTATCGCAACGACAACATATATACACGGTGTGAATAAAAAGCCAAAGTTAGATAAGGAGAAGTCTAAACTAAAAAGTCCTGTGTTCAAAGTCAAAAAAGTCAAGCCTATCAATTTGATCGTTAATTTAGAAGTCAAAAATTCAGAAGCTAGTGAGTTAAAATCACCTAAAGATAAAATAGATATAAAAGATGTTGTTCCTGTCAAAAATGATAAAGACTTAAATAGTGATGTAGCTAAAGAACATACTGTTCAATTCTGGAATTTGTTTAAAGATGATACAGAATGGTGGAAAGCTTTAGCTAAGCGTAATTTAGAAAAAATGGAGGAAACTAGACAGGAACTGGAACGATTTAGTGGTCACGAATTGGTATTAGGTGAAATAAAATCAGAAATGGACAAGTATGACAAAGAAAAGGAGACACTACAAAGTTTTATTGAAGAAGTTGATAGATCAAAAGCAATTAAAAAAGATTTGGAATATGACCAAAAATATGAAGATATGGTTTTAAAATTAATAGAATTTGCCAAAACAGATTTTATTATATATAAAGGTTTTGATCCTCTCATCGAACAACTGAAACTACTATCAAACCTACATTTTGAAGGACGAA
Organism: Heliconius erato x Heliconius himera; assembly: GCA_013421005.1. Classification (NCBI taxonomy): domain Eukaryota; kingdom Metazoa; phylum Arthropoda; class Insecta; order Lepidoptera; family Nymphalidae; genus Heliconius; species Heliconius erato x Heliconius himera. The sequence continues at coordinate 91,968 of JAATLQ010031931.1, forward strand.
AGAAAAAAAATGTTAATATCGAAGATATTCTAAACGTTTATACTAAAATAGATATTTCTAAATATACATATGAAGAGTTGTGTTTATTGGAGAAATATTATAAAGAAATAATCAGAAAGTATAAGAGCGAGACGAGGAGAAAGGAGAACGTCAGAGAGAAAGATATACAATCAGCTCCACCTACGTATCATAGAAATGTTATACAGAACTTGAACTCCCAACAGAATTGGTCGAAAAACATTAATCACTACAGCACGTCAACTATTTTAAAAGACAATAAATATAAAAGATTAAAGACAAATGAGCAAAAATCCAGAAATATTATAGAAATATTCGACCTAACCAGAACATATCCAATGGAATATTACGCAAACAATTGGTGGCAGATCTACGAAGATATTCTTAAAAATAGGGAACAGCAGTTCGGAAGTATTGACAACTGGTGGAAGTTCTACGAAGCTGTCCTCAATAAGGAAGACACTAGCGAAGAAACGATAAGAAGAATTCGATTTATTTTAGAAGACAGATCGAAAAGACGTCCAAATAGTAGAATGGAGGAGCAATTAAAGATGTTAGATGAGGTCCAAAATTCGCGTTTCCGTGAATCTGAAGAAGCAAGCCAAGGAAACAACGAATCGGTCAGAACCATTTATTAATGAAAATGTCGATCTAATCTGAAGCACGCGATGGCATGGTGTTCGATAGCTTCCATCGTATCGTATCAATTAACTCGTGGTGAATATTGTTGCCTGTTTAAGTCCCAATTTTGATTTTGTAATTTATTTGATACTATTTGTTCTTGTGTGTCTTAATTTACGTATTTAGCTTTTTTTTTGTATATTTAGCTTGCCAATCTTATATAAAAGACGGTAGCTGAATTATATAATTACAGTTCATTTTGTGTACATATTATTGTCATTTACAGATTGAAAATTACTTAAGCAAAAGCCACAACTGTCAAACTGTCAAAATTATTCAATAGAGTAAATAAAGCGGTCAAGTTCGATTTTTCTTTAGCCTATTATAATTGGTACTTAAACAGTATTTGTTACATTCAAAATTCACGAGCTTGAACCATTTTCAGCACTTCATTTTGAATTATAAATATATATATAAGATCATGCGATGTCAGAAATGTGTTTAGTTGTCTGTCCGTCTGTGTGCGAGTCAGTTTGTTTGTTTCTTCTGCCAACTTGTACATTGTTCTTTAAATATTAACATTAATAAACCAGATGTACGAAACATTTTGTCGTACAGATTATAAATAAAAAAACTTAATAGTAAAAATAGTGTCGCAAAATGTTGTACTATTGTTATAATTACAAACTAATACATTGGTCTAAGTTATTTTGGCTATTTTTAATAATGGCTGGTATTTGCGAATAAAATGTATACATATACAATTTTAATCCTCCCTAAACACATTTCGCCTTTCATTCATATCACATTTGGTTACAACCATCGTGTGTATAACCAAAAACCAAAAGCTTTCTAATAACTAACTTCGAAAGAAGTGGTTCACAGCGGGAGCTTTGAAGTCCAATATTGACATTACATATATTAAGACGAGCTTTTTATCTATATATGTATTTTATGGTTGAAAGCTTATGGGTTTCCTGCTATGGCATGAGCTTTCTCGCACTGGGTGTTGTTTTTTATTATTTTAATGTCGTCTTCTTTTCATCGTTTGCCCTAACTTAGTTGGCAACCCTAAGCTTTTGTTTTTAATTAGTTACTCTTATAACTAAAAATATTTGGTTTTGAATTGTGAAATAAGGATTTTTTTATAATGTTTATAGGTGATGGTGACAAATGTGACGTCATTATTAAAGACAGTGAAGGCAGTAGAGGATGAACACACACGTGGCAACAGAGCGTTGGAGTCGACTATTGAAGCCATTTCTCAAGAGATTGAGGTATGGAATTGTTACGGTCGATATTGTATGTGTTATCTATCATTAATAACGAGTAACCCGCTAATTACGCAACCACTATGAATAATCAACCGGGTTTTATTATCTTTTAAATATTTTTTTATGTTCATATTTTAATTTTAATAATTAACAATAAATAGGTGAAATATATTAATAATACGGGGCCAGTCGTGCGGCAAGGGCATAACTGTAAACGCGACTGGTTTTTAAGTTCGATCGCCATTTGAGGAAATAAATATTTTATATTTATTTAAATTTATATTTTCGTTTCGAGTCGAGATAAAATGCAGCGTTAAGTTCCGCTACTCAATGCCTCCAGAATTCGGCGGAAAGTGGAGAACTACCCATTCTCTGTCGAGCCTATCCTGCTGTGTGTGGGATACAGCGTGTCTATTTCTTAAAATGTAATACGTATTCACCCACAATTTTTAATATTATATCTACAATGAAGAGTAGGTAAAAAAGCGTTTCTTAACACTAAGTATCTATTTCCAGGTGTTAATGTCTCCCACTCCCCCTAAATCCACTGCCTCCGTTGAGGAGCTCATGCGTTGTACGCGCCTCATGACGGCGGCCACCGCTCGCGCCGTCGCTGCCTCTGGACAGGACCAGCTCGTGGCAGCTGCCAACTTGGGTAGGAGAACTGTTCTGGACATGCTGGTTGCGGCCAAGGTATGAATTTGCTTAATTGGCTTAAGACAATTAAAACATGTATCTCTCGATAATATTAAGTATCTTTTTAGTTAAAGTTTTAATCGAGTATCACAAGATTTAATTTTGTAATTTAAAAGAAAAGGTAAAGTAAAACACTCTTTATAGTAGACCATATAAATTACATAAGAAACAATATTAATATATATATAACCATATTAACAGTACTATATTATATAATAAATGTGATGAATGTTGTCAATTACGACCTTTATGATTTCGTTTTAAAAATGTTTACTCAGCTATTTCAAGCCTATAGACATAAATATAGGATAGCTAGGACGTTCATAATAAATAACTAAATATATTTATTATAAATTTATATTGCAATATTATAATTGGCTCGAAGGACCATATATTACATACCCGATACAATTTGGTTTTCGTCTTAAACTTAATAAAAAATATTAAAGTTTACTATTAGTATTATTGACATATAATGTGTAATATTATAATAATTAACCATATGTATTACTTATCTCATCGTTGTTTTTTCCTCCAGGGTGCCGCCCAAACAGCAGAAACAGAAGAACTAAAAATACGTACTTTAGAAACGACTCGGTCAACCGCTCTCGCTTACAGTGCTCTACTAACAGCTCTATTGGGTAACGCGAGAGCTCAGTTACCAGAACTATCGAGAAAAGTGGCTTTGGCCGTAGCTGATATGCTTGCTGTTGCTGATTTACTTAAAGGTGAGTTTTTTTCTTAAATAATATGGGATAAAAGAGTTGAGCAGAGTGTCTTGACTTGAATTGGCATAGGTTCGATAGTCCATATAATAGCATATATGATGTAGAAGCGATTATTTAATTATTACAACAGCATTTTCCTCACACTTTCCACTAATCATCATCCGGTTAGCGGAAAGTGTGAGTGTGTCCTTTATTCGTATGCCATTATTACGATAAAAAGTCCAGCTAATCGAGTTTCTACTGTAGTGCTAATCTTTAAGACGAAGCTCGGAGGCCAGTCATGGCGCAAGGGCACAAGTGTGTCACTGTGAACGCAACTGGTTGTGGGTTCGATCCCCACTCTAAGAAACGAAATAGTTATTTCAATTTATGTTTTCATTTCTTCCCTCTAGTGTCGAGGCAAAGCGGGGCGTTGAGTTCCGCCACTCAATACACAATGCCTCCAGAACTCGGCGGAAAGTGGAGAACAGAGTCTTAATACTAGGTTCCCTCTGCCTACTCTGTTGTATGCGGAATACAGCGTGAAACTGATTTTATTTAATTTTAATATTAACTTCACTTATTATTGCCGTAGGTTCAGAATGGGTAGACCCGGCGGATCCAACAGTTATTGCGGAACAAGAGTTATTGGGTGCAGCCGCCTCAATAGACGCCGCTGCTCGCAAGTTAGACGCTCTAAGACCACGTGTTACACCGAAAACGGTGAGTTTGATTATATTGTAAATATTTTAATATTGTCAATTCACAATCTATTAAAAGAAAATATTCGAAACTGTTTAAACAAAAAATAAATTAATATACATATATGGATAAGAACATATGGCCTTATTGACAACAAACGTTTCGATGGTGAACAAGATTTTGTACATTTCTATATAGTTTATATAAAATAAAACGACTTAATTGTGAAAATTATTTCTTATTAAATCGAAAATGTAATGGAAAAAAGAAAATAGAAGAAGAAAGAAGATCAACTATCAACAATGCCGCGTGTCGGTAAGATATGTTTGATATTCTTGGTTGTTTTCGTATCACCCAGGAATCAAACATATTACCTATCGATCGTGGTCCATTCGTCGATTGAAAAAGAATAGTACTTTCTAGAACATATTTTGATGAAGAATTTATGTTTTTAGCAGAAAATCCAATGAATAAATGAGAACGTTTTTTGCATTTTAACTTTGTCATTTTTTTTTTTTGGTATTTTGGCTTAGATTTTATACCAATATAATAAACGTACTTTTGAATGAAACTCTTATATCGGATCAATCGCGTAAATTACCTTTGTATGCCAATGGTCGCGGATTCTTCCGGTTTTATAGTTTCATTTTAAATGTGTAAAAATCATAAAAATAAAAGATTTATTTATGACAAATAATTACCTTTTTTATATTTTCTATTTATAGGAGACAGATGATAACTTAAACTTTGATGAGATGATCCTTGAAGCTGCTAAGTCTATAATAGCAGCAACGTCCGCGTTAGTGAGAGCTGCATCAGCCGCGCAGAGAGAACTTATTGATCAGGTACATTTAGTGTTTGTTCTTTTTTTAATTTAATGTGGACCCGCCGTAATTTGGACCCTGTGTAATCTTACACGTTGATTGTAAATAAGAAATCGGCATATTTCTCTCATATGATGTACAATTGGACAGATTGTAACTTGTGAGCGTTTGATCTACAGTGTATGAAATAATTTGTAAGATTAATAGGTACTCATATTCGAAAAATTCAGGACAATCTTAGACGGTACATTAAATCCGACTTAATCTATAATGAAAAGTGTTTGTGAAAAATGTGATTACCGCGGATCCATCGAAAAGGAAGTCTTATATAAAAAATAAAGTGTCGTTATTTACTTTTGTGTTTTAAAGTCGCGAGTGTGCGAGTGGCATTTAGAACGTTTCTGAGAAAAATTGCAGCATTTGGTTATGTTGCTAAATTCAAATTATGCTTGAAATATGTGTCTAGACAATAAAAAAAGCAAGTAAATATCTTGTATACACCCACTACTACACGGCTTAAACAACTGGGAATAATCTCTCATATCTTTGACCTCCAGGGTAAAGTAGCCCGTCGACCCACCTCCTCATCAGACGACGGCCAGTGGTCCGAGGGTCTCGTATCAGCAGCTCGGCTAGTTGCAGCAGCAGCACATGCACTTGTAGAGGCAGCTAACGCACTCGTACAGGGTGCAGCGTCTGAAGAACGCCTTATATCCAGTGCAAGGCAAGTGGCATCGTCGACTGCTCAGTTGCTGGTGGCTTGTAAGGTGAGTTTTGTGATTGAGCAACATTTTAATGTACTAATACTTTCCGTACTATTCTAAATTAAATTTAAATTTGTCCAGGTGAAGGCCGACCCATCATCAGAATCGACGCGTCGTCTCCAATCAGCCGGAGCTGAAGTTATCCGCTCCACAGACAACCTGGTCCGCGCCGCGAGAGACGCCATCACCTGTGATGATGAACGGAGCTTGGTGCTCAATAGACGTATGGTGGGAGGGATAGCTCAGGAGATTGATGCCAGGTAAGAGGAGCTATATATATTTAGGGAGAAGAGAGAGAAAACTAAAATTATTTTATTTACATACTAAAATTATTTTTATTTTATACTTAAAAAAACATTCTCCCTACAGATCGGAAGTTCTCCGAATAGAGAAAGAGTTGGAAGAAGCTAGAGGACGTCTAACCGCCATCAGACAGGCCAAGTACAAACTGAGAGACACTTCGGGAGCTTCCGGAGCTTCGGGAGATGAGACAGACACAGATCACATGGGCTATTCTAGTGATGCATCGCATACGCAAACGCATACGGTGCACAGGTGATTGCTTTAAGCATTTTTCGCCACGACTGGCCTCAATGTTTGGTTTGAGGATACAATATTTTTGAACTAAAAAAAATGGATATAGCATAACAATTACTATTTTGATATTAATTTCAATCAAACTAAAGTAAAAAACGCCATTTTCAGATTCAAAACACCAAACAGCAGTTTCGCAAACACAACATACAGTCCAAACAGTACATACACAACACAACATACCACACAAAATACCACCAATATGAGCCATCATACGACCAACATAAGCCAACACGTTTCCAATCTCAGCCAATCGATACATGGAACACCAACATCTCCAACTACACCAACATTTGCCCAAAATAACCAACATACGCCAACATATGTGCAAAATAACCAACATACTCCAATATATGGACAAAATGGATTCCAACGTGAGGAAAAAGAACCACAAAGTCCTTCTTTCTCCAGTTTCAGACCTCAGGAGGATCAAAAACAGAATTATGAAGGATTTACTACACGGTAACTTTTTTATTAATTATTAATTATCATTAAGTTTCATTTTAGACTGATTTTAATGATTACATATTCATTTACCATTATAAAAAAATACAATTCATATTTTTTTAAATAAATAAAGCATGATATAACAATTAAACAGATTAAAAATTACTTAATAATCGATTTTCATTTTGAATATAATAATAACATTTAATCTATGCTTTTCTTCCACGCTGCGGGACCAGACGATAACATCGCCTGTAAAAAGTGCCTTCAAACTCATACGTGCCTTAGTTTTAAGTTAATTAAGATATATTATCTATGTTTATAAAAAATATATAACCAATAAAAGATTACAAATGTTTAAAAAAAATTACAAAATTCTAAATTATCTATGACTATGCCCGAATTGGATTGTTCTTTGTTGTTTATTTAAAAAAAATGAGATGCCATATTTAAAAAAAAGGTATTCTTATCTATATATGGTGTTTCTTATTCTAATTATAAGCATGAGCTTTTATTTCAAATCTGTACAGACCAGACAGAAGTAAGAACTAAATTTAGACTGAAAATTATTTTATATTTATTATTACATTTGTATTACAGATTTTTAGTAAGCATATACATATATACATATAAGAAGGCTTTATATAAAATGGTTTTTTTGTCTATTTAAGTTTGTAAAAAATTAAAATTTACTAAGAATCTGTGAAAATTATTTTGCGAAATCTTTTATAATAGTTTCTTCTATACAATGCTTTATTAACATCTTTGCTTATACTCGTTGAGCCAATAAAAAAAATTCTCCAAATTCAAATATTAGCAGGTTTAAAAGAAATTTAATTTCTTTTTAATCTAGCATTACTTTCAATTAAAATTATAGTAAAAGGTTCTTTATTTGTTAATATTTTACTTTATGACAATCTGTATATAAATATGAACTATTACACATAATAAGTAACGTAAAAGAAAATCAACGTGACGCCATTAACATACAACTAATTTTGTAATTATAGAACGGATTCAAATCTGGCGTTATAAGTTTATTGTAATATTTTTATTAAAAATTGGCCCAACGCGTAAACTTAAGCATTTATGTTGATACCAAAATTTCATTTCCAGAGATAAAACCGTCAATGACAGAACGATGACAGATAAGTAAGTGCTTTATTTTAAATAAAGCTTCCGATTCACGAATGAATGAATGTTTTGACTTCCGTGTTTTATATAATCTGTATTATATACTCGCTTGTCGCGTTCTCTATATTATTTTTTTATATAAAGCACATCGTTCTGTACATATATAATTTAAACTGTATTTTTGTATTTTTTTATCTGTGTATTTTCCCCGATATTGTCTCTGTCGCTTTTTTTATGACATAGTGTGATACTTAACTGACTGTTTTAAAATGTAGCTTTTTTGAGTAATTATTAAAATTAATAATATATGATAAGCATGTACTTAGACCTTTTTATTAACAGGGTAATTAGACTTGACTTCCGCTTATATATTTTAGTTTAAAACTAAAACAGGTTAAAAAATCCCCTGATAACTAAATTAGCTTTGTTTTTTTTAATAAGTAGTCTATTTACATGCCAGAAATTAGCTAATAGTTTTTCTCTAACTGCATGCGGTAATAACAATAGGGCAAGCATGAGCGAGGAGACGGTTGTCGTCAAATCATTACAACTGCCACAAGTGAGGACCGCGTATTTGGTAGAAAGCGAAGCGGAGAGAATATACTACAAGCGGGAAAGAACGGAGAAGCCTCCGCCGCCGCCGAGACGCGCCTCCCTACTTAGAAACGAGAAGATGTAACTGGTTCGTCTATTCATTTAACACTGAGGGGTAGTTTTCAAAGCCATATTTGTCAAAAAACACGTGGGAGTTAATAAAATAGTGGTTAAATTTGTGTATTTTTTGGGATTTTTATGTTCATTTATTTAAACTTAGTTTCTTAAACGTGGCAGCACTGTTTCATTAATTTGTTAAATTAAAATTTGGTGTATATGTATATAGATCATTTGTGAAGACGTTGCAAATAAAAAATAAATTTTATGTGCTGTCTTGAGGGCTCACATTTTTACAGATCACTAAGGTTTTTTTTGTAATTAAAATCGCGGTTTTTTTAATGAGAGTACTTTATTTTAAATACGCACATTTGTCTAAAAACTTGGATTCAAATTATCATTTTTCAAAAGTCGGCTTAATTATTTTCAAATTCAATATAATTTGATTGTTAGTATGACGACAATCAGGGTTTTTCTTTTTGTGCTAATAATCAATAATCATTTGTGTTAACGTCGCGCATGGCATGGGTGGTGGCTAACAGTGGGTGTGGGGGTTTGGTAATTTGCTAACGACAATAATCAACAGCTCTGGTATTTCAGCTACGAGACCCGCTTATACGACACGCCGCGTCCCATCAACGAATATTACACCAAAACCGACGAGCAAAGACATTTCGAGTCATCCTCCAATCAACATTACTCTAAAGAACAGAAATATGGCTACGATTCCCCAAAAGTGCCGCCATTGAGTCCTAAATTCAATGCACGAGAACTCAAATTCGATGAGAAGCCAGAACCTATTTACTCCACGTTGAAGAAACCCACTTCCTCATTGGACGGAGTTGGACAAAGTTTTTTGGAACACCAAAAGTCTACGGAAGCCATTCCTGGTGGAACCAAGCATTCGGAGTACACCATTAAGAGCGAATCGTATCAGAGTTACCCTAAAACAGAGTTCTTTAAAACTGAAACTCGACAAGAAGTAAAGTCGCCTTTCGCGACATCCACTCCGTCTAAATTTGAAAAGACGGATTACGCAGATTTAAAAAGCATGGATATGGTGAAAGTCCCCACTCCTGATTATGATAGGATTTCATCACCCTATGGCAAAGATGTCCACAGCTATGGTGGACCGAATTTTTTTGAAGAAACTACAACAGAAGTAAAAGAAATACCCAACGGAACTCAAAAGATTACTACAACTAAAGTATATTCCTCCTCTCCTGTCAACCTGACTAGTACTAACACGAAATACGAACCGATCAAACTCGAAGGAATAGATGAACTATCGAAATTCGATAACGATTCTCGCTACAGTACTCTGGATTCTCGATTTAATACGTTAGAATCGAAATTGAGTTCGGATACGAGTCGCTCTTTCATGAGACCCTCAGAATTTCAAGATTACCAAGCGACTACAAGCGTGACCAAAGTGAAAAAACCCTCAGACTTGATGAAGGAAATGGATAGTTTGGACAAGAAGTTCTCCAAACAGACAATAACCTCGGAAACTATTGAGAGGAAGTCGGTTATGACCAGCTCCCACAAGTCGGAGACCAGCTCGACAGTCACCAAGAAATTTGGGAACTTCTAAAGGTTTGACAAGTCTTAGATTTTAGTGTTGTCAGCTTTTTGAGTGTGATTGTTGTTTTAGATATTAATTGCACGATAAATGATTTTGTTTTAACTGGTTTTCTTTTTAGATAATATGCATGATCTGACAGTTATGTTTTTTTTTATATTGACAATGTATTTTTTTTGTGTTAGGTATTACTTTTTATATCCATAACCAAGTTGTTAACAAACCTTTACTATGGTTTTGTCAATGTTTTTGCAGATTAAATATGAAAATTGATTTTAAAGTTAGACTTAAGATAAACTTCGGTGCTCTTAGTATAGCAGATGCTGTGCCTCATCTGGCCTTATTGTATTTATTATGATATATTTGGAAATTATTGAATACCGGGAGCTAAACCAAATTAAAAAAAAAACAATGGCGCTACATTGATTTCTGAATATTTATAGTAAGCTGTTTTTGATGAGACTTTAATTATTTATGATCAATTGTAGCTCTCGGTTAAGTCGAATTCACAAAGTGCTAGCCCATCGGGCACCTTACATTGATGATGCCTTTTTAAAATTATATAAAAAAAAATAATAAAAATGTTTAAATTGAACTGAATTTCAAATTTTTAATAATATTATTTATATGCGACTACTGGTGCTGAAGAACTGTTTGTATTTTCCAAATTATATATAAAATGTACCTAACGCAGCTTGTACACGATCGACCGACGGGCAGTGCCTTTGCCAACGGATTTTATAGAAATTAAAATGTAAAAAAAAAAAAACAAAAATATTCGGGCAATTAATCCATATACTCTACCTCAAACAATAAAAAATATTGAGAAACACAGAAAAAATATATAATCTGTTTTAATAAATTATTGAAGTGAAGCAAAGACCCGAAATGTAAGTGCCATAGAAATATACAAAAATGTATATATCATTATAAATATATTTAGCGTAGTGTTTTGCGCGATGTGTCCCATTAATGTACTAACTAAGATAGTCGTTATTAACTAATTATAATTAATATTGTTAACGAAGAGGGTTTCATAAGCGACTAAATTGGTTCAGTTCACGCAACTAATTTCGATCGAACCAATTTAGTCATTTGTGTACAAAATTTAATAATATTTGTAATAATATATTTTATTATTAAAATGTACATTAAAATTAGATTTTCTTTTTTATTAACGCAGCTAAGTTAAATAATAATAAAATAGTCTTATGAAATCGCTTAAATTTACTACAGCACGTTTGATTGACATTATTTATGAATGTAACGATATTTTATATTTTTTATAGCATTGTAGCGACAATGACGTCGACGTGAACGAGTTTTATAACGTGAAAAGGTGCCTTACACTCAACATCTTATTATTTTTTTTATTTTATATATATTATTTTTTTTATATGTATAACTTTAGTATAGCGATGCCCGCGAAAGCGACACGTCCACTGAAGGTAAAAAACACCAATTCTGATAGATCTAATAAATTATACTATATTTTACTGTAGATTAATATTATATACATTATACATAGCCTTTGTATTGTTATTGTTTTTTGTATCAAGAAATAATCTTTAAAAAAATGCAGCTATATTTGAACTATATTTTGTTACAGTCCAGTTGTATAAATATTATACATATACAAAATATAATATTATAGCTCTGAGAGTGTGAGAATATTTTTATTTTGTGCACAAATGTATGTTAATAGTACGCTGACTCCAAGTTGTAATTAACTGATATTTGATAAGTTTAAACATCAACTGGATTGTTTACATCACAGCTAATCGGCTGCTTTTTTATTTTTTTGTTTTTTGATGCAACGAACTCTTATATTTAAGGATATATTTAATAGGTTACACTAAGTTTTAATGTTTAATACTAACATAAGCATTTATGGTGTATAACAATCTGTTTACATTTTTTTTTAAATAAATTTCCAATAATGAAGCGATTTAGAGAAGATTCTCTTAAATAAATATTTTATTTAAATCATTTTTGGCAACTAATCGAAAGGAACCTAAAATAAACTAAATTGAACTAATTAAGTTCTATATATTTCTAATATAATATTATGCATATATAAAATAGTCTCATATTACTCATTTACTCTCAGTAGATGTATTTAGATGTAGTATGTGTAACCTTTATATTTAATACGTCAATTTTATAATGTATTTAAAAATATAACTAATTGAAATTTGTCTTTGGAAATTACCTTTGAGACTTGTTATTTTAAGAATCAATCTGTTGCATTTTTCCTTATTTTTCTGCCCTAAATACGTTATATAAAGGGGATTTTTAAAATTTTAATCATCTTGTCGCAGCGTCTGAGTCAATGCAATAATTACGGATTCGAGTGGAGACCCACTCGAGAAGGCAGGATAAAGCATAAAACTAAAAAAACTTTAAATAACTAATCCTCCAAATAACGTCTCTCAAAGACAATTTTCTATAAATAGAAAACATTATTTTTATTTGTTTTTACAAACTTATTTAACTACAGTATGAAAAAACCAAATGAATTTTAACTTTCATTTAGTATTAATCGGATTGATTTTTTGACTAAAATATATTATTTTTTTGTTAATATTTGTGTTGAGATTTTATTATATTCGATATATGGAGAGTAGTGGCTGGGGCATTGTAACACTTACACTGTGTAATAAACATTCACTAATTATAATTTTAGTTTTTCTTCTTTAAACCCTTTTTATCATTTATTATAAAGCTTAAGAGTAGACAATGGAATGTCTTGACACTAAATTCTGTGTGCCTGGGATAAAGCGAAAAAATATATACCCTACATTATTGTTTAAAGTTCTATAAAGGATCTGTAAGTTATCTAAAGGATCCTTATAGAAGTCATAAAAATAATATTTTATGTAAAATAATGTGTTTTAAATAAAATGATTAAAATGAAAAACAAACTGCCTGGTTTTGGGTTCGATCCCCACTCGAGATGAAATAGTTATTTAAATGTATACAGGGTGGAAGTGTGAGCACCACTTTAAATGAAACTACAGTACAAGTGTACCTAATACAATTAACAAAATTCCCAATAATGAAAAGTGATTCTTTCAAACAATAAATAAAAAAACGACTGTATAAAACTAAAAAGAAAATAAACAAGCTGAATAGTTTATTAGGATTAACAGTCGGGATCTCTAAACTATGCGGGGTTCCTGGTAAAAAAAATATTAATTGAAGAATTACTTATAGGTTAAACCCCGACTGGGTTTTTATGTTTATAAATATTTTTTTTATTTTTTACTTTTTTGTAAGGATTCATTATGGCAATGATAATCATGATACACCTTTGAAACGAAAATATTTTTTTTCACTAAGTCCAATGGCGTCCCACAGCTGCCATGATTGTTTTTTTTTATAACATCTATCTAAAAACACTTGGTCTGCTAAGACGAATCTAACGATACCTCAATTATGTAAATCCGCTTAGCGGCTCTGGAGATATGAGTTAATAAAGAATATTACATACATACAAGATACGCGCGAAAAACATAACCCTTCCTTAGCAGTCGAGACTAAAATTATTGTTGTAATATAAAACGCTATTTGTCAAGAACGATGCACGCACACAAAAACTTATCAATAGGAAACCGCCGCATACGCCTCATTCCGACATCGAGTCATAGGTATTGACGGTGAAGTTCAAAGTTGATTAACGTTTCGTTGAGTTGACTGCCACTCAACACGCAATTCCCCCATTATTCGGCAGAAAGTGGGGAACGGAGTGTCTTAACACTAAGTTTCCTCTGCCTACCATGCTGTGTGCGGGATACAGCGTGAAGATTTTTAAGACTTATATTTGGAAATATTTTTAATTATCAATTAAGTACAATCATAATCTTTTTTTACGGGAAAAATCAGGGAATATAAAAATTGGAAATTTAGTTCCGCAGTTAATAGATAATAAATAAGGTGTTTTTTTAATTGTTTATTCTTTCTTACACTAGTCTTATGGTCCTGAATGGTTATAAAAAAAGGTGTTATTTTATGCACCTTTTTATCTAATTATCGTAAAAGCATAAAGATTATTTTTTACATATTTTCTTAGAAATAATAATAGAAAAAACATAACCAATTGCCAGACACTTGGTCAACCCTCTACCAGGCAAACAGTCCGTAAACTTAAGTTTACGAATTTCTTATATAATTACGAACGAAATTCTTATATATTTTTTTAAGATAATTTGTGCTTAAATTATCGTTGGTTCAAATTCCACTATTGAATACTATATAGATAAATAAAAAAACTCTTTCGTTACTGAGCGACTGGCAGACAAAGATAGACAACATTCATGTACTTAGAAGTATGTCATGTAGGTTCGTACGTTCGTGTTCGTGGAAGCACTGCTAAATTAAAACGGGAACGGGATCTTTTTTTCTCGAATTGACTTAATGCTGTTGACCTCGACTGGTCTTGACAGCGTCACCGGGCTGGGAGGGGCGAGAGTAGCTCGCCCCGGAAGAAAAATTTACGAGCTTGGATGGACGCTCGTGATGTGTTGACGATCGCGGGCGAATGCCCCGCGTACGCTAATCAGGGGTGGTTGTGACCGTTGGGCCCTGTCGCGGACGTGCCGTGAAATAGGATTGGCCTCGCCGCCTCTTACGGCGGCGGAGAGTGGGACATGGGACTGAGGAGTGAATCCTCCCTATGTATTGGGCGTTTGCAGCAGTAATTGGATGAGGAGCGTACTTACACGCTTCGACAATGAGAGGGTTTGAGTGGGAATCTGCACGCTTGTAGTAGCGCTTGGCTAGGCACCTGCAGAATTCCTTGAGCGATTCTAGCTCGAAATCTTTGTGTAGGTCAACGTTGCGTACGTGGGAACGGGCCTACGTTTTATAGTCCACACCGTTTGTGTTGCAAGCTAAACTCATTCAATAAAAATTGAAACACAAAAGTTGCCTGAACACTAAACTAAAACGCCAATATGCCTGGATCTTGTTAAGAAGAATAAGTTCAAACCTATATAAGATTATTCAACATTTCTCAATACTTTTTTTAAAACAAAAAGTCTTTTTCGAATAAAAAATGGGGAATAATTAAAATAAAAGAAATCAATCACATTATAATATCGGTTTATTTTTATTTTTCACACATAATTTTAATTATTTATTTGGTCTTCTCTTTTTGTATGGATAAAGTGACAATTCTTAATAGGTACAACGGAATGTATTTTATAGACAAATTACAAAACAAAAACGTGTTTGCAATAAAGAAAATAGTTTTAGAAAAAACATGGTTAACCGAATTAATATTATTTATTGTACATTACGGTCGACGAGTCGTGGCCGCTCTGTAGCTTTCTAAATTTTTGCGCATTATTCACTCGCGCTCGACGGAAAAATAATCAAATCAATCAAAAATCATAAGATCTTTGATTTTCGCGATTATTACACGTTGCAGATATGGACTGCTGTAAAGTGTGTGAAGTGATGAATGTACTAAATTAATTCGTTAAGTTTCATTTAAAAAGTAACAAAAATCCTAAAATCAAGTCTGCTTGCGCAGCCATCTATACCCAACTTAAAGGCGGCCACGACTTCGAGCCCGTGCTGTACCATTTACAAATCGGGAATGGAATGTGCTAACAATAGGTTATTTCTACCAACTCCGTTATACGCAGGACGAAGCGTGAAGTTTAATAAAAAAGAAGTATTTTTTTTAATATTTTATATAAATCTGTATGAGAGACGATTAACCATATTTTTTTTTCATAAAATAAGCAACCATTTTTTTTATTATTATTATTAATTTCATTCCAACACATTCCTACACACGTGACGTCTATATTTTTATTATACATTATTTAATCTAATTATATGAAAAATAAAAAAAAAGTTAAAATAAAAATTAATATAATATTCATGAACTTTTTTACTATTTAGCTAGCCTTTTTGAAATATTATTTTCTCGACTTATATTAAAAGTCAGTTAACGAGATAAGTAGTTCATAGTAAGTAGTTCGTAGTCATGCTCAATGTTTTTTTTAAATAAATTATAGAATACCTTTTTACTTCTTCCGAATACAAAAAAAACATTTTTATATCTTCTTTAAATGTTTACACAAAACTTTGAAAATATTGCAACCACATGTCTCCAAATACAATAATTAATGACGTCACTTTCTCGCAACAATATTCAACACACATCTGTACAATACATACAATATGTATATATTAATAAATATATGGATTAAAAATTAATAGAAATTAATCAATTGCATGAAGTTAAAATGTAGTCTATTAAAAAAATAACAATATTGTTGACGATAGTGACTATTCAAAAGTGCTTGTTATTACCTAATTAAATAACGAATATTTCAATTTTTATGAAATTTTTAATTTTAATTTAGTATTAAACCATATATTTACCAATATACACTAAATATTTTTATACACTCACAATGCGGTATGACTTAGTTTTATATAAAATAAAACAAAGAAAAATAAAATGGAAAATCTTTCTGCTGTAAAAACAAATAAACAAACATTAATTACAAACAACAATAAAAAATCACACAAAAAAATAATATAGAACATTTATTTATATTTAAATAATAAAAAATATTGCCAAAAGGACCCTACAAAAGGGGAATGTACTGAAAATTATTATAAAAACACTATTAATACCAAGCAATTATATTATTATTGTGCTGTTTTCTTTAATGTGAGAGTATTTTTTTTTAATAGACACAGATTTTTTTTTAATAGATAGAATAAATTACAGTTAAGACACCCCATCTCCCACTCTCCTCCTAAATACGAGACTTTACAAGTTGAATGGCGGAACTCAATGCCACTTTTCGTCTTTCTAGAACGAGAACTGTTAAAATTTCATTATAATCATTTAATAAAAAAAGAATCCCACACATTTATTTGTTCACAAACATACATACATATAACTCTACTAAAAACATTCAACTAACTATTCAGTTATTTATTTATATTCTATGTAAAGCCTGTGCATTATTTTTAACATATTTAATACATTTAGAATCTTCTCATATAAATATAAAAAAAACAAGTACTTAATTTTATCACTTACTAACTTTAATATGACAAGATTCTAAATGAAACAATTATATGACTTACTATTCAAAATCACGTTTAGGTACAAAGTAGATATGAATTTTAAAATTTAAAATATAGCAAGCACAAAAAGGTCGTCGCCATTATTAAAAGATAAAACAAAATTTTAGTAATAAAATTAGGAAAAAAAAATAGATAATACTGTATTCCAGATCTATTTAAATTAAATAAAAAAAAACAATAGGCACAATGTAGGCGAAACTTTGACAAGAAAAAATATATTAAAAAAAAGTATTATTTTTAATTTAATCTTATTCTAAAATACCTATAAATAAGAGATTCACATGTATAACATATATTTATTATTTTTTATTGCTATCAATATTTTTTTAATTTTAAAATATTCTAAATACTCTTTCGTTGCTCCAAATTAAAAAATAATACCAAAAATAAATTATTTACATTTTTTTCACGATATGGCAACACTGGGTTGAGAAAAAATGTCATGCCACAGAAGAAAATAACTTTTTTAATGAGAAAAAAACTTACTATATAGTGATCAATTCCTTAAATTTGTTCAAAATTACAAAAAAAAATTATAATTATAAACAAATCTGATGACATGACAAATACAATATATTTTTGCTTTTTTTTTTTTGGATAAAAATTTAATATTTTAAAGATATTTAGGAAAAATAGAGATTCTGGACGTTATCTATATCGAAAATTTTGGCTTAATATGGATTTATAAATACAATTTTGATGTAAGTTTCATTATTATTAGGTAATATTGAAGAAAAATCAGTTTATTAAATATAAAAATTACACCAAAATGATTAGGTGGGCAAAAATTATTGTTTTCTTTTTAAATAAGTACTTCAATGTAAATTTGTCTATGCTTCACTTTTTTTAAATTCCTTTTACGAACAGGAACAATACATAATATATAATAATATGAAAAAAGCATGTTCTCCTAATTTTAATTTAACTAAGAATCAAACTGACAACCCTTATACATTTAAAATAATTCATTATAAAATGTGTAATAAATCATGATCATCATCATCTGATTACTTGTATGAAATTCATTAAAAAAGTCTAAAAAAGGTGCATGCACTTCTCTTTATTCCGTTATAAAAATTGTACTTTATGCTGTATTTTATCTAATCTTAGTTTAAGCTATTGAAAAATTGTGCAAAATACTATAAAAAAGCTATTGTATTTGTTTTTTATATATATAAACTAACGCCATCTATCAAACGTTTTAAGTCGTTGTTTTCGTTTGACACTACACTACAAAACTTAAAATAAAAGAAATATCTACTTATTGACAATAATTATAAAAAAATAAGACAAAAAAACCTTTTTTGTTTAATTTTCTTAACTAAATGCCCAAATTTATGTACAATATCACACAAAAATACTTCGAAAAATGTAAAGAAAAATCTTTAAAAGTACACAAAAAACTAAAATTAAACTAAAATCTTAATTTTGTGTATCATTAAAGCTCTATTTAATATTATGTGCGTTGACTTAACGCCATCTAGCGGTGATTTTTTTTCTAATTACATAAATTATTAATATACATAGAAAAAAAATAGACAAAAATCTGCCATTTCTTATCAAAAAACATACTAAATGTGTAAAATAATGTTTTTAAATATGCCTGATCCTCAAAATAATAGGTCGGGGCAAAAGTGTTTTCGTATTTTGAATGTATTAGTTATCAAATCTCTTTTGCTGTACTGAATGTAACTGGCTGGTTTTAATACCATTAAATGTGGCATCCTGAAGATGCAATAAATAAAATTAAAAAAAGTAGTTCTCGCCATTTTTCAATTGTTTTTCAAGCAAGCAAAATGAACGTATGTGACGAAGAAATTCGGTACAATATAAAGTTTTAATACAAAAAAGGTAAAAATGCGACGAACGCCGCGAATAAATTTGTGCGGATTATTGACTTTATGTGGTATTAATAAGAGTAGCACAAATGTGGTTCTAGCGTTTAAAGTCTGGAAATGTTGGTGTGAAAGGTGAGGTTCGCTCTGGACGACCTGTCACACATAAAATCAGTGCCATGTTTGAGAAAGTGGAGCAAGATCGACATATTAGTAGCTACGACATTGCTGAAGATCTGGATGTTGATCATAAAATAGTTTTACGTCATTTCCGAGAGTCAAGAGTACAAGAAAAACTTGACATTTGGGTACTAGATGATCTCACTGAGAGAAACCTAATACACGTATTTCCAACGTAAGTGTTATAGTGACGCTAATCGAATGCCGTTATATAGAATTTACACAGTATGTACAATAATAAATTTCCAATAATAAATCATATTTTTTCTATGTATATTAATAATGTACATATAAATAAATAAAATAATAATATCTATTTATCATTATCGTCTATGCTCATCGTATTGTTTCACTATTTCTGGTATAGCATTCGGTTCGACCGGCACTTTCTCTAGTAGTTCCTTTAAACTTTTAACGTATGTTAATTTTCTGAAGAATTTTGAACTGGAATAAAAAAGAAAATTATTTTTTTCTAGCTTCACCTTGTATCCCGCATACTTGTATCCCTTATCAATTGTATACTTGTATCCCGATATGCAGAGGGAATCTGGAAACCTAGTGTTAAGACACCTAGTTTCCCATTCAGACGCTTCGGTTTCTCATTGTCCACCAAACTCTGGACGCATTCCTTACCAGATCGAGGAAATATTGAAAATATGAAATATTTCACTCCCTCTAGTGGCAATCGAACAACAACCGGCGTATTTACAGTCGCACGCTTGTGCCTCTGCGCCACGACTGCCTCAATGAAATAATGAATCAAAAATATTAATTATCCCAAAAAAACAAATTGGTCTTAAAATATTATTTTTCAAATATGAATTTAAAAATCTCATAAAAATATTATTCTTCAATACGGCAAATAAAATTTGATATACTTGACTATAGGTTTTTCATACATATGCATTTATATTTTTCTCATATTCATAACTTAAAAAATGCTTACCTCACAAACGGCTTAGTGACAATGACGAACGACTTCAACCAAAATGTAGGATGTACCAGATACAAATGTTTCAGACTTTTTCTTAATCTGTAATAAACACATACATGTAATACAAATATTAAATTATATTATTATTTCATATCAATTTGAGGCCGTCGCGGCGCAGGAGCACAAGGGTGTGACTGAAACGCGACGGTTGTGGGTTCGAACCGCACTCGGGGAATGAATTATTTATTAATATTTTGATGTCTACACTCTGGCATCAAGACGAAAGCCCGGCGTTGAGTCCCGCCACACACAGATAACATTTTGGCATTGTGTGTTAACAGATTATGTTAACACACAATGCCAAAATTGGCGGAAAGTGTGAAACGAAGTTTCTTATATATTTTGCTATCTCCCCTATCCAACTTTCGTCTATCCTATCACCACGCCATTCCCGCCTCTCCATTGTGGACCAAAAGATGGTATTGCATGACGGCAATAGTCTATCACGTCTCACTCTATACATTTCCCTCCTCTCACTTTTCTCTTCTCTTTTCATCATTTTCTCTTCCTTCTGCCACGACTCCCACTTATCCCTCCACTAGAGTCCCCTCCTTTTACAGATGTGCGCTCATCTAGTCCATTCCCTTTTCCTCCTTCAATATACTCCAACACCTCATCTTTCCCCCCTTTTTTCTCACCACTTCCTTCTCTTTCTTTCGCTCCTTAATCCCTCCACTCTCCCTTAACGCTCCTCGTTACACTCTCCTGTCTATGCGCAATATCTGTACTCTCCTCTCCTTGTCTACCCCTACCTTCCTACTCCCCACTAACACTTATTCTCTCTCACCTTCTGTCCAGCAACTTGTAGCACTCGTGCAGCCACGACATGCTGGGCATGCGCCTCCTGCCCGCGCTGCCGTGCAGGTACACCAGGATGTACTCATCAGTCACCAGTCGCTCCAAGCTCCACATCACGTATCTGTTCAATATAGGGAAGAAAAGAATTATATGATGACATGTTGTGGGTTCGATTCCTACTCGAGAAAATGAAATATTTAAGATTTTAATTTCCTTGCTCTAGTGACAAGGCATAACACGCAATGTCTTCAGAATTTGGCGAACAGTGGGGAACGCAAGTATCATAATGGGAAAAGAATATCTTAACACTAGACTTCTGCTTTCTGCAGAATACAGCCTGAAGCTAAAAAAATATATAAAACAGTATCTTTTATCTTCGACTTTGTCTTTGTGGTCAACCAAAACTAAGAGTTGTATATGACATACGAAGCGTACTGACAGTGAGTTAGGTCTACATATTTAACATAATATAACACAATGCCTTCTTCGATTACCCAACACGAACATTTTCATTTTGAAACATTTGATTTCGAACCAGTAGTTCCTGAGATTAGCGCGTCCAACCAAACAAATTATCTTGCAAATTGCTTTATTTATATTGACGTATATAAAGAGGGAAAGACAATTCTTAGAGTTAGTGAGTTTGTTGAGTTTTGCTGTAAGTGGGTGAATGCAGTGAGTTTGGCGATGATGCAGTGAGTGCGTTGAGTTTTGGGGTAAGTGGACGGACGCAGTGAGTTTTACGATGAGATAGTGAACGCTCTATTTTGCGGTAAGTGAATACGTGTTAAGTATGTGGGTAGATGCAAAGTTTTGCGATTGGCGAGTGGATACATTGAATTTTATAGTAAGACGGTGGATGGATTTTAAGATGAGTAGGTAAATGCAATAACTGTGTGGTGGTTGCAATGAATGAGTTTATGCAGTGAGTGTGGCGTGTGCGGTGTGTACTCACTCACAGGAACAAGTTGTCCATGACGTATCTGTAGTCAGCGCGCGCGTTGTCCGGCAGGTGGCACGCGCTGAACACTATGAGGGCGGCCCCACTGACGCCCCCCGCACCAGATTCGTACCCGCCATGTGACACTACCCGCTTGAATGGCTCTATTACCTGTACAAAATTTTCCTTTTTTAACTTTACGGGTCCCGCATATTAAATGGTAGGCAAAGGGAACCTTGTATTAAGACACTATGTCTTGTTATCAGAGCGAAAAAAATTGAATGTTAAATCAGGGAACCTATTCAGGGGAATTCATTAATTCCCCTGAATAGGAATGAAAACCCACAGCTGTCGCAACAGCGCTTACATGTTTCCTTAAGGCAGTATCAATATTTAATTGCTTATTTAGCTAGTCATTTAGCTTTGAGTTTGGACGTGAGATCACATATATGGATGAATGATCCATGTGTGAATGTGGTATCACATATGTAAAAAAACTTTTTTTAGAAAAGGTAAAATCTTTGAATGCCGTGAGATTAGAACTATCTAAGGGCCGATTTGCAGGAGGCGTAGATTCAAATCCTACTACGATAACTTTTTTATATGTTTTGTAGAAGAGTATTTTTCTTTCTTAAGTGTGGAATTTAAGAATGTTAAAGATACGGTATATTTTAATTTTAATCCCGTACCTTCATATCGCACACAGCTTTCCCGCCACTATGTTGAACGGTCAACCAGGATCTTTCATCCTTGAACTCTTCAGCCGCCGAATATTCTGGAATAGGGTCACTGCATTCACTCACTGTATTCGTTGATTTTGATCTGGAATTAATATAAAAGAGTAAATATAAAATTAACGCCAGCCGTGGCGCAGGGGGACGCGACTGTAAATGCAATAGGTTGTGAGTTCGCTTCTCACTCAAGGAAATGAAATATTTTCTTTTCTACATTTAACTCGCTCTGGAAATGTAGTGAAGTGCGGCGTTGAGTTTGAGTTCAGCCACTCAACAGGGAATGCTTCCAGAAATCAGCGTACAGTGGGGAACGGGAGTGCCTTAATAGGAAAGGAGTGTCTTAGCACTAAGCTGTCAGGTTCCCTCTGCCTATCCTGCTCCATGCGGGATACAGCGTGAAGCTAAAGATAATAATATATAAGAGGCTAGGACAGACGCTATAATCTGAATAAATTATTTTCATTTCCTCGAAAATTGGGTGGAGCATGGGGAACGGCGTGTCTTTTCTGTCACTTGGTTCCCTCTGACTTCCCTGCAATATGAGGATACAGCGACGAACTAGATAAAAAATACATATTCATAATATCAAAAGCATAAAAATCCATATAAAATATAAAAAATATTCAATACAATTTCACTACCTCTTAGTATCATCCTCCTCGCTATTCTCCTGTGCTGGTGGCAGTGGTGGAGGAGGTTCCTCCTCGGACTCCATGGAACAGCCGCTGACGCTATCCAAGCTGCATCTATCATCTTCCTCTGGAGGCTGAAGAACAAAAAAAGTAGGGTATTCATGAATGACCTAGAGATTTGACGATTTTTAAGTGCACCTTAGGTGAGGTTATTTTTTTTCACACTATATTATGCATCACAGCAAGTCTAGTATTAAAACACTCCGTTCTCTTGTGTTTCTAGATGTTTTTACTAGAAGCGAAGAAAATTTAAACATTAAGCATTCCCTATAGTAGGAATCGAACACACAACGGTTGCGTTAACAGTTTCACGTTGTGCCTCACCACCACGAGGGCCTTACAAGGCCTTCATAGTTTTCTGAACTCATCTAAAATGCACTTAAAAACAGCAAATATAGCTAGCCAGCTAGCTACGGTGCCATTTATACGTAAAATCTGTAGCTGCACTAGTGTTAATACACAAAAACAAAATGAAATCAAAGAAGATATCAAAGATACAGGTACATTGGAGGAGCGTGTAAACACGATGGTTTAGGGTTCGATAACCACGAGGGGCAAGTCTTCAGTAATATTAAATAATTATTAAACACAAAAAACCCGACTGTATAAAAATAAAGAGATAGTCCGGACCCATTTATATGGGTTTTATATACGGGGCTCCTTGTGAAGATTTAATTGAATTAATAATTATAGCTCCCGAATATTAATCCTAATAAACTAAATCAGCTTCATGCTGTATCCTCCTCCTAGTGTTAAGACACTCCATTCCCCACTTTCTGCCAAATTCTAGAGGCATTGGGTATTGAGTAGCAGAACTCAACGCCGCGCTTTTGCCTCGACACCAGAGCGAAGAAATGAAAATGTAAATTTAAGTAAATATTTTATCTCCTCGAGGAAACTCGAGTGGGGATCGAACCCACAATCGTCATATTTACAGCCAGGCGATGTCCCACTGAGCGACAATGGCTCAAATTATAATAAAAAGATTTTTTAAAAAATGTTTAATTGAGGTTAAGTTACTTGCAATATAATATCCTTAGTTTCCTCACTTTTATATATAAGTATTTGAAGTAATCAATCTGTGTATAAAAATGCCGCAATTTCAATACAATTGAGTCTTATGTGAAACGACGCTATAGTTGTGAGTTCGATTCCTGCTTTGGAAAATGTTTATACATAATACGCCGCCGTAATTTGCAAAATGCTCAAAATAAATTCAAAAATAAAAATAAGTAAATAATTAAATACACTTCATCGCATATTATTAGCCTTGCGCTATATAAAAACGTCAGGTATTAAGAAAACCTGTTCTACACATGTAACATGCATGTACGTAATTACAATTTGGCCGTAAATGTCGAATATAGCATACGACTATATAAACTGAACTTATCGCTGTGACGTAATTTATAGGTCCTTGAAATACATATACGTTTTAATCAGCTTCACGCTGTATCCCGCTTATTATACATCTCTATACTCAACCAATTAAAAAATTACGAGACATTGCGTGTTGAGTGGCGGAACTCTACGCCACACTTTGTCTACCTGAACGATATGAAAGTAATATAAATATTATCATTATTTTGAGTTTGAGTTCGAATCGAACCAACGATCATCGTGTTTACGGTCAGGCACTGCCCTATTGTGCCATGATATTGTGATTGTGCTTATACATTTTTATATTGAAATGACATTTGGTACTTTACATGAAAATAACTATTCTGTATGTTCATACAAAAATTTTGCATTTTCTACAGAAGGCAGAGAGAATCTTGTGTTTATATTTTAGACATTGTTCTCCATTTAAAAGTTAACGTTATTTTTATATAATACAATTTTTAAAGGTAGAGCAGTAAGGTAGAAAACAGTGTACGTTACTAAGTTCCTATATTACCATATGTTTTAAAAACATAGTGTTTTATAAATGCGGAATTTAACGCTGCATTTAACATAACAATTTTAAACAGTTATTACAATATATTTATTTATTTTTTATTAACACACACACACACACACAGTACACAATTTAAACAAAAATATGCACAAAAAGCGACCCGCCTTTCCTGTTTATGGAAAAAGACAAGGCAAACGAGCGTACGGGTCACCTGATGGTAAGTGATTACAGCCGCCCACGACCCCGTACAACACCAGAGGAGCTACAGGTGCGTGGCCTTTAAAAGGTCGGCTTAACGGTAAAAAGCAACCAGCCAGCCTCAGCTCAACCCTCTACCCAAAATTTTAAAAAATACACACACAAACACTAAAAACATAATGTCTAAACACTCACCAATAGAACTTTCCGTCTCGGCGGGTTACATTTCGGGGTAGTGTGTCTCAATGCCACTGAACCGGTATAGGGGTCCACAAGCGCCTGGTATTGAGATCTGTCCTCTTGTGTCGATGAGGATATAACATCTGGGGAGTCGAGGTCCTGGAGAGAAATATGGATTTCAAGACGCTTTTATGCTGCGGAACTTAACCCCACATTTTATTTAAATATAACGACGAAATTAAATAAGTTCGAACTAGCAACCATTGTGGTAAATCCATAATGGAATTTCTTTAAGTCATTTGTAGCATTTTGACTTTTTTTAGCATTTCGCTGTATCCTGCACATAGCAGAGTACGCAGAAGGAACTTGAGAACCAAATGTTAAGACACTCTCTTTCGAATCAATTCTGAAGCATTGCGTGTTAGGTGGTAGTGTAGTGTAGGTGGCGTAAAATTTAATATTTTTGCGACATTGATTTCTACATTCCATTTTCTTAAGTGGGAATCGAACCTACAACCGTCGCATTTACATTCTTCTGCCACAGGGTCACTACGGTCTCATTTAGACTTTTATTTTAATTAAACTGATGGTACAATGATATGGGTGTCTCAACAACCAGTATAAAAATTATTCGAATTCTGTATCATCTGGAGGTGGAAACATGCCGAAACGCTTTTCTTGCTTTTTTTCACTCCGTTCCCATGAAGACACTTCCGTTTCCCGCTTTCCGCCGAATTTTGGAAGCATTGCGTGTGGCAGAACTCAACGTCGTTCTTTACTATCGCCGTAAACACCACAGCCACATCGAAAAAATCAAAATATACAATTTTTCAACAACATTATAAATAAAAATCATCTATACAAGTTTTTCAACTTATATTTTACCCAGTTTTAAAAAAATATACAAATAGAAAAAATATTCGTAAACAAAACTATTCGAAACCGATTTTTTGGATTAAATATGGTAATGTAAATAAAGTCCAAAATTCAACTTTCAAAAATAATTGCCCTTTAAAAATATATATTTTTAAATTATACACAATATTAAAATTATAAAAATACATTTAATAAGTATGTATGTCAACTTACATTATGCATACCGATGCTACTAGACATTTCGATGGGCAGATCAAAATTGGGCATAGCGCGGAGATGTGACGGCGATTCACACCATTCCGCCACCTATGGGATTGTTGAATATTATAAGTTATCTTCTTAGCTGCACCCGCATATGGCAGAGGAAACCTAGTATTGAGACACTTCGTTCCCCACGCAATTAATCATTTTCGAGACATTGCGTGTTGAATGGCAAAACTCAAAACTCACCGTGGTTTGTCTCGTTGATAAGTCAAAATTAAAATTGTTCATTTCCTTAAGTCTAATTGAACCCATAACCGTCGCGTTTACTATCCTACCGCTGTGCTGATGCGCCACGAGGGTCTATGGGACTAACTTTAAAAGACAATGTGAAGGAATTTAACGCCGCAATTTATCTTAGTAGGCCGGGGAAAAGAAAATATTTCTAAATATATTAGTCAATATGATTTATAAAATATACTAATCAATATTAGAAACTTAACACTTAATTTTGATTAACCAGACCGGAAAAGCAGTTTTTTTATAAAAATAAATAGTCCCCCAAATGCAATTTGAACCGGAAACTATCACGTCGTGACTATAATTAAGTTTTAGTAATCATTTCTTGCTTCCTACATTATATAATTTGCCCTCCCATCTCACAACTAATGGAGTAAACGTTGCATAACCAAAATCAATTATTATTATGTAAAAACAAAAATCTAACATAATATTACTAAATTTATTGGAGCCGGCCGTGGCGCAGTGGCACAAAGTGTGACTGTAAAACCGACTGGTTGTGGGTTCGATCCCCACTCAAGGAGATGAAATATTTACTTAAATTTATTTTTCCATTTCTTCGCTCTGGTGTCGAGGGAAAAGCGCGGCGTTGAGTTCTGCCACTAAACACGCAATGCCTCCAGAATTCGGCAGAAAGTGGGGAACGGAGTGCCTTATGACACTAGGTTCCCTCTGCCTACCCTGTTTGATTTTCTAACATAATATACAATACTGTAAAATGCAGTTATTTTATTTATTATGGAGGAAAGTTGCGGATTGGTGGAACCCAACGCCGGACTACCTTTTTCAGAGCAAAGAAATGAAAATAATATAAAATTTTAATATAATTAAATATAATTAGTTAATTCCAACCACGTGACAAGACAAAGCGCGGCGTTGATTGCCACTACTCACCACGCAATGTCTCGAAAATAGGGGACTACTAGGTAAGGCGGGATGCAGCGTGAAGTAAAAAAATAATTGTTCTCCCAAGTGGGGATTGAATCCACAACAATCGCGTGTACAGTCTACCTTACTTTCTAACTGCGCCACGAGCGTGTTAAAATGAAATGTAATTAAATAGAAAGTGCAAATTATTACTTTCTATTACAACATTCAATAAATAATACTAAGGAGTAACATAAAATCATATTTTGTATAGTCCGAGATGGTTTAAGCCCGATAGTTTGAAACCGGTGTGGCGCAGAGGCACAAGAGTGAGACTGTAAAGGTTGTGGGTTCGAATCCTATTTGGGGGAATTAAATATTTAATATTATTTGATTCAATGCCTCAAGAATTCGGTAGAAATTGTTAGTCTTAGCACTACGTCCCCTGGTTCCTCAGCCTACCCAGCTATGTGTAAGATATAGCGTGAAACTAAAAAAGATGGTTTAATATTCCGCTATGGTAAGTCAACGCGCGGGGTTGAGCTCCGTTACACACACGAAATATCTTGAATTTGTACGGAAATGTGTCTTAACTCTAGACCTTCGCTATCAAAGTGAAAAAAGAAATATTTTAAGCAAAAAGGTGTATTCGACAATGGTAGTACACACATTAGACATGTTTTAACACATTAAATGTGAAATAGAGCTCTCATTCTCTCCCTCTTACACTTTGTAATTGTTATAAAATATATGACCTTTTATTATGTTTTAGTTTAAATGGTTTTATTAAAAAAACCGGTCAAGTGCGAGTCGTACTCACGCACGAAGAGTTTTGTACCATCTCTGTTCTGTGTTATAAAAAAATTTCACGTCGCGTACACCTTTCTTTTTAATGTAGGACATTCCAATTTTGGAGGGAATATAATAGAAAATTTTATTACTAACTTACTAATTGTGTACCATGAAGTCATCTAAACAAAAAAAATATGTAATTGAAATAAAAAAAAAATACTTACTCCAGTATGAAACTCTTCAACCTCAGGTATATCAATTCCAAGTGTTTTAGGCGTACTTTGACTAGATATTTTATTCTCACACTTTTTTATGGCACTATCGGGAAAACCTAAATAGTCTTTTTGAGGTGTAGAAATATCCGTTTTGGGAGTTTCTACGAAACGTGGAATAATTTTCCTTCTTTCTTTCTGTTCCACTCTGGCCACATCCGGTGTAAAATTCAAGGAATCGTTTAAAATCTGACTCTCCGCCGTCACAAAATTGTCCCAAAAATATAAGTTATTTTTCGATGTGTTTCTTAAGGGGGTGTATAATTCGTATCCGTTTGTAGTTCCCCTGTCATCCTCTATACTGGATAGACTTAAATCCTTATCCTCATCATTTCGGGTCACTTTTTTCGGGATAACATCAGGGAAGTTCTCGTCCGGACTGCCCAAACCCATCAATGGATGATTAGTGGTCAATGTCAACGTTGAACTTAACTTAGGCGGACTAATTCCCAAATTTCTGGGTCTCTTTTCTGAGGAATCTATCTTCAAATTAGACATTCTCGATATTAAACTGTCATTTAATTCTGATTTAATTGAATGTTTATTATCTAACTTTTCAGGTTCGGACAGTCTTAGGACATTAGGATTTTGGAGCCTCAGGACTTCTGTTTCTCTTTCTTCTGAATCGGACAATATGGAGTTGGGCGTGTCTTGAGTAGATCTAAGGGATTCGGATGCTGTGTCCATTTTTTCATCTGAGGACGGGGAACTGAGTAGGTCGTCCTCGCTTAGCCTTGACCTCTGGAGGCTACTGTAACAATTAAAATGTGTTTTTTATATCCACCTGTTATGTACTGGTTGACGTTAAACGCAACGGTTGTAGCTTCCATTCCTATTTGCATAAATGAGTAATTTTTATTCCCTTGCTCTGGGAATAAGACAAAGCGCAGAATTAAATTCCACCTACACAATGTCTTGAAAATTCGACGGGGTTGATACCCTCTCTCTAGCCTGCAATATGCGGGATACAGGTTACAGAACTCAATTTCATAATTGATCCCGATTTTTATCAACAGATTCTCAAGTTAAACATTCCCTAAGCGAGAAAAGAAATCAAAGCAATCCACACGATTCTTTGTAGCGTGATGAAAAAATACTTAATTAATTAATGCTGATTAACGAGTTAATTAGATAATTAGATAGTAATTATAACGTTAGCTTGATTCTATTACAACTAATTATTACGGATCAGTAAGTTCGATGTGTGTTCCTCTTTCACTCAAAAATTACTAAACTGCTGGCTGGACTTTAAACTTTGTCTAGTTATCTGTTAACTTTCGCGACGAAATAGAGTTAAATTATTTTACCAAATGAGTATGAAAACTGGGAGCAAAAAAAAGCAAAAAGCCCTAAATAAAAAAACCAATAATAAAGAAACTATTATAAAGGTAAACTTTAATATATACTATTGAGATTCACCTTGACTTTTTACATTAAATTTAGTTTTCAAATGCTTACCTGCGATCAAAGGTCAAAGGTTGGTTAATACATTATAGCTTATAAATTATATGGAACGTAATGGCTTGTGTAAAGCCATGGTGGTGCATTGGAAAGAAAGCGATGGTTGCTGGTTCAATCTCCACTAGGTGAAATATATATAAACGAATATCGTAACACTCACATGTTTACATGGGACTTGCTATTAGACTTTCGTTGATCGTGTATGTGGACGCATTGGTTGCGAGTTTAATCTCCATTAAAAGAATTGACGACTGATTATATTAAAATTAGTTTTCATTTTTACGCTGTGATAAAACAAAGCACGGCATTGGTAATTGACGTAAACATACAATGTCTCGAAATGAAAATGTCTGAAAAGGGAGAATGAATTGTCTTAACACAAACATTTTTGTCTGATTCAAAAATTTTCAATCAAATCTAACTAACATTTTTGTAAATAACTTAAGTTAACTTAAATTAAGTCATCCATCAAACTTTAACTTTAATTGTGTTCAACTTTACTGTCCCCTACTATTAAAGGAAAGGGCCCAACTTCACTTTTTGTCTAGTCTGATCTATCGGAAAAAACCAAAAATGTTGCATCCAAGTTGGTTATTTATAAATAGTTTTTTACATTTTTCCATATATGTATACAAAAACAGCAACAGAATTGTATTCGATAAACTAAAAATGTGAGTCATTTAATACATGTGATGTGCTTTATCTGCGAATGCGACAAATTATAATCTGAAACTTTACACTGTATACTTGTTTTATTGTAATTGTAAAATGTATTATTTTACCTATTCACTGTATCCCACATATAGCAGACTAGAAAAGACTCAGTATTAAGACACTCTATTTCACTTCTGATTTTGATACAAAAATTAAAAAATCTTAATTAATATGTAGGGGGACAGCCTTTCAGTCTGATGGTAATGGTTCAATCCTCACTCTTTTAATTTTCCTACTTTGTTAAGACATGGTGCAGAGTTGAATTCCACAAATCAACATACAATGTATCAAATTTAAGCAGAGAGTAGTGATTTTTAGCTTTACACACATCATAATGACATAATGCTTTAAATATTTATTGTTTTATTTGGTATATAATATTTTGCTCAAATAAACAAAGAGTGTATTGTATTGAAATATGCTATAAAATAGTTATTAATATTAAAAATAAATAAACAGAATAGGAAAAAACAACAAAACACAAGTCTATGGATTCATTATATAGATGTGAGTAAGCTTGAACCCAAATGAAAGTTTAAAGGAGTTGTTAGAAATGTGCATCCTCCAATAATGCCACTAGTTTTAAAGTATCTTATAGATATTAATTGATGAAAATTTTAGAGATCTTTTAGTAAGTTATAGAAAGATACCACTGTCATAATTCTCATTTCCTTTTCAAATTACCTCTAAACCTATTTCTGGTTAAGTT
Source organism: Heliconius erato x Heliconius himera (assembly GCA_013421005.1). Classification (NCBI taxonomy): domain Eukaryota; kingdom Metazoa; phylum Arthropoda; class Insecta; order Lepidoptera; family Nymphalidae; genus Heliconius; species Heliconius erato x Heliconius himera. The sequence goes on from JAATLQ010031931.1 coordinate 123,741, forward strand.
ATTGATTCACAGCTTCACACTGTATCCAGCACATAGCAGGGTAAGCAGAGTGAATCTAGTGTTATGATACTCTATTCATCATTTTACACTGAATTCTGGAGGCATTCCATGTTGCGTTTGTTTCAACACCAGAGCAAAGAGATGAAAATATAAATTTTAATAAATATTTCATATCCTAGAGTAGGGATCAAACCTACAGTCAGTCATGTTTAAACATTAACATGATTATAAAACAAGGCTGCAGATTCATTGAAAAATTTATACTATATTTTTGAGTATAATTGAAATAAAAAAAATCTATAATTAAATTTATTTACTCTTACCTTAACATTTTTTTAGCTATTAATAATAAGTTAGTGTCAAGTTAAATTTATTTCATAAAATTATTAATAATCAATCAAACAAAAACAGATTTTAAAATAATATTGCTTACAGTCACGCCTATTTTCTTAATACACAATGCTTTAGCATGCTTTTAAAATTTGCTTATGTTGCATTATTATAAATAAAATGAGGGTGGGAACCAATTACTAAATACTTTACGATTTAAAGAAAACATTAAGGAAACAATATGTAGAAGATTATACTAAACGTTATTTTAAATAATCAATTCATCAAATCAAAAGTGCGATAAAAACAAATAAAAAAAGACATTAAAACAAATAATATATTAATAAAGCATACTTACTTCATTTGTATTTTATTTATATATCTAAACTAGACACTTATATTTAAGTTATTAAATTTAATTATTAAAGAATTTTGTTTTTATTTTTTTTATTTTATTTTTTTCATAAAAATTTTTAGAGTGGCAAATGTTAAGCGTTTGACTGACGCATTCTGTTTCTGTCGTATATCAAACATTTTGTAAACGATCTGGCATTCGCCATTTTTTATGGCTGCGTTCTGGTTAGAGTAAAAGAATAGTATCGTGTTTAATAAAATAACTGGAATTAAAATAAGCTGAAGATTGTTTTTTATTTAATAATACTACTTAAGTAGGAAACGAAACTTACAACAACAGAATAGATTTTTTTTTGCTTCAATAACTTAGATTCAATATTTTTTTTCTTGTATCAATATTCCCCAGCATAAATAAATAAATTTAAATGTTTTAAATAAGTTATAGTTCTAGTTAAGTTACTTAAGTACCACTACTACTAACTAATACTATTCTGTTCTTTATTGGCATTTAATATATTAAGTGCTGGTTCTCGTTCTTCCAAGTCAAAGTTAAATAATTTTATTCAAAATAAGAAGTTAAATGCCTTATTTTTTGAATGTCAAACATTTACCATCAGTTCACTAAAGTTATGCCTCAGACCTGAGAAGAACCGGCGCAAGAAACTCAGCGGGACTTTTGAACTAATCAATCTATCAATTTTATACAAATACATATTTAATTACTTGTGACAATGATACCTTCGAAACAGAGCATTTCATTCTCAAGGCGTTTTACCATTTATAAAATCATTAATTTAGTAGTAACCTTTAACACACAAACATCTTTTCACAATTTTTTTAAATCGTGATATAGAAAATTCTCTGACGTTTTCTGGGATCCTATTGTAAAAGCATACACATTGTCCCATAAAAGAATTACGGATTCGGTGCAATCGAGTTACGGGTACATTAAGTTTAAGTCTATTTCTGGTATTAATATTATGAACATCACCAATTTTGGTATAATCATTAATGTTTTTCTTAATATACATTAATGATAATGTTTTTCGTACATAACATTTTCAAAAATATATTGATGATATATGCATGATGATGAGATGCAAACGTCAATATATTTATTTCTTTAAATTTTTCCTTAAGGAGTCTTTAGGGCCTAAGTTAAAGATTGTACGAATAGCTCGCTTCTGTAGGACAAATATTGGTTGAATACCGGCTGCGTTACCTCAAAGGAAAATCCCATAGGACATAATACTATGGAAGTCGCTGAAGTAAACAAGTCGAGCCGTTTCCACATCTGTTAATCTCATTATTTTTTTGACCGCGAAAGTTGCTAAGCTAAGTCTGTTCGCTAATTAACAATATGAGGTCCCACTGTAATTTCGAATGTATAGTCATACCAAGAAATACCGTAGGATCGACATGATAAAAGTCATATATTTCATTGTCATTATTAACACTGAAAAAATGTACTACTTACGAGAGAACATTGTTTACATCATCATATACGATTTGTCGGCTTTTTATCTTAAAAGTCAATGAAGTGTCATTAGCAAACAATACTATCTTATGGTTCTTTTCAACTTGATACGGTAAATCATTTATATATATTAAAAAAGAGAAAAAGAAGAAGATTTTATTTCCCTTTATTTTATTTCCCTCCTGATCAGCGCATGCAGGGCATTCTCCTGCAATCACCGCTCTTCATTAGCGTCCATCAAAGCTCGTACTTTTTCTTCAGGCTACTCTCGCCCCTCCCCGGCCAATGGGTGTTCAAAACCATCCCAGGTCTACAGCAGTTTATAAACCCTTTAAAAAAAATCATACCATCCACTCTCTTATAGCAATAAAACAAAGAGCACCCAGTATCTAAACACTTCAGTGTGCACGAATTCTAGATTTTGTTTATTTAGAGATGGAACGGAATGCCACGTTTTTACATACTTGAATGTTAAATGAAACCAATTTTTAATGTTTTTGAATGATTAATTGACAATAAAAACTGTCCACTATGTTCCACGATTTTCGTTAAGGGAGCATTTTCAAAAATTTATAATTAATTATGTTGGACTATTCTTTCTCAGATGTTCTAAAAAAATGCTTATTACGCTAAATGTTAGCGTTAACGTGTGTTATATACTAATAGCTATATAGCAAAAAAAAATTAACCAGATCCAGTACTTTCGAATAAGTGCGTCAAATAAAAAACAAATATTTATATAATAAAATACTAATAGTATATAATACTAACTAGAGGTAGTTATTTTTATTAGTATTTTAAAATATTCTTTCATTGATTTTTTAATATTGTTGATGTACATACCTACACCTTATTTAACGTTTAATTTAAGTATATAATACAATATCTTACAACGTACCGACTATATTAAATTTTAATATTTTTTTCTACAAATGATCTTATATGCTAATGTTAGTGTTATGATAAGAATGAACTGCCGTGGAATTGTATAATTTCTTAGAACTTACATTCAAGGAAAATAATCTGCAAACATCATTTTTTAAGCTCTTTGTTCAGTTCTTTTATTGATTCCAACTGAATTTACTGTGGTGCTACTAGTAATTAGTTATAATTTTGTGAGTACAAGAAAACATTTTTTTTTTCAATCGTTTTGTAACTATTCCAATTTGAATATTAGTAAATAAATATCAAATATTTAACTTAGATCAAATTCTTGCACTTCTACCAAATCACATGCTCAGAGAGTCCAATACGGCTAAAATAATAAACAGAGAAAAAAAAAGTGACGTGATTTTCACATGATCAATTAGCACTGAGAATATATTTAAATTTAATCATGGTTGATTTTTAACAAGTTATTTCAAGTTCTCAATAATTATGTTGAAGTTCCCATTTTTGGTAATTTCTTGCATATTTTCTTAGTACATAACGTTAGTTAAATATTTAATGGGAAATCCTGAACTATTGCAAAATATTTAACAATATTTTTTAAACTATCGCTTCATTGTAATAGAATGTTTACAAAATAAACTGTCTTCGAAAAGTGTATTTCTTGGTTGAAAAATATATCACAATTTCAAATGACTTTAGGAAGTGAGCAAAACAGTTTCGATTTTATTTCAGTTGTTTGAAATTAAAATGAATTTCGTCAGTTTGCTTATACTTCCATTATATATTTCAATATCCTCAACAGTGGCTGAAGATGTTAGCTGTAAGTATTGCATACCCTTTTTTTGTGCTTCGTTCATGCCAAACAAATATTTGTGACTATAAAACAAAAGATAAATAGATAATTAATTACAATTTTTGTAGATCAAGCTTGTGTTGACAAATACTCCAGAAAAGGCTACCAACCTTGGCAGGAGTGGTCAGACCACTACACTTGCCATCGATACCGATGTGAAATACGAGATGGAAAGTATTTCATAGCTGCTGTAGGGTAAATATTATATCATTACTAAATTACCTTTCATGGTAGATTACCTTTGACGTTAGATTTTTATTAAATATATAAAAAAAATAAAGTACATTTATGCTATTCTGTTTTAAAATTACAGATGTCGTAAACCTAAAATACCAGAAAACGCATTAGAATGCCATGAATATATAGAGGATGAGAATGTTGGTATGTAGAACTGCTGAATAGTTTTAAATCATTTACATTAATGAAAAAATCATTATGGCTTAAAGACCAACAATATATTTTGTGATATTATTATTATTTCAGAATTTCCAACGTGTTGTGCTCGACTGCGATGCGTCGTAGAAGTAAACGGTGAACGTATAGTTCAAACTAGAGGACAGCCTGGTGAATTATTTCCTGATAAGTATGTGTAATGATTTAATCTGAAACTTGTCTGAATTTTGCATTTCATATACATTTAACATATATTCTTTGTTAGACCATGGAAAGGACAGCAAAGTGAACCAAACCCTGTAGTTGGAATGCCTAATATCCAACAGAACACTGTGAGCAGTGAACCTCAATCGCAACCAGCTGGCATATTCTCCGGCAGGGGAGCAGGCAAGCCAAGTAATTATTAATTTATAAAAAGCTCCTGAAAAAGCTTAATGAAACTCATTTAAATACAATGCAAATAATATATAAATAATGAAATAACGAAAATATTGTCATATTTCACAAATTTCACGGCCATGATTTTGTAATTTTTAATAAAACAAAAGTCCCTAACATTTTATCTAGCCAACAATATTCCCGACAGCGGATGGCAACGATATTAACTCGAGGAGATTTGTCGACCCTTACCCGAACCAGCCGTTACAGGATAGCCCAAGAAAAAGAAGATCAGCAACACATGCTTCATTTCACAAAAAAAACCCAAAACAAGTTAAAATCCACGGTTACTCGCCAGA
>JAATLQ010031931.1:128785-141338 GCA_013421005.1 Heliconius erato x Heliconius himera
ATTTCACAAATTTCACGGCCATGATTTTGTAATTTTTAATAAAACAAAAGTCCCTAACATTTTATCTAGCCAACAATATTCCCGACAGCGGATGGCAACGATATTAACTCGAGGAGATTTGTCGACCCTTACCCGAACCAGCCGTTACAGGATAGCCCAAGAAAAAGAAGATCAGCAACACATGCTTCATTTCACAAAAAAAACCCAAAACAAGTTAAAATCCACGGTTACTCGCCAGAAAAATACACTTCATATTTTCCTAGCGTGAAGAATAACAGTCCTAAATTAATCAATACGTCATAAAAACAATATTTCGTATGTTGATAGAGTTAGTAATATAAATTATATTAATATAGAAATATCAATGCAATTTTTAAACAATTTCTAGTAATTTAATTAATTTATATTATTTATATCTTTTATGTAATGATGATGGTATGGTTTAATTACAGTTAATTTTATTTATGAGACGCAATTAACTATTTTTTACTATAGCCACTATTATTAAGGCTGAAAAAAAATATAAAATTTTACTCAATTGTTTATCCTAAAAATAAAGAATATGGTATTAAAAGAAGAAGTCTGTGTTTTAGTTATAGTTAAAATATTTTATATATAATATATAATACCTTACGGTAAGTAATACATCTAGCATTTGCTTAACAGGTGGAGAAGGTAAATGATTCCTTTTTTCAGTTATTTCTGTAAACAAAAGTATTGAACTTTTTTTACTTCACTTTACACTCAAATTATTGCGGTTCGAGCGTGTCAATGTAGTTTAAAATAATTTTGCCAATATGGCACGTTAAAAAATTATCCAGTAAAAAATCACCTTCCCCACCTTTTTATTACAAGGAAAGAAGAGAAAGAGATTTCGAACGTATTCATATTAATAGCCGTCAAAGTCAATTATTTATTATTGACAATGACAAAGACATTGACAATATATAATTAACAGTATTCTAGTATATGTTCCTTGATAGTATTTATTTTGATAACAGACATTAAAATGTTCTTATAAAAATACATATATATATATAAAAATTATGTGTAAATATTTACAATTTTCTATAAAATCTTTACTACTTTTTCAATTATACTATTGAAATCAATACTAACAACTAGTATTGTAGTGTACTGTCATAATAATTTGTTATTGAATTAAAATGGAAATCAGATTAGGATATCCCCAGATATTTAACAGTTTTAAAAGATAAACAAGTCCTATTATCACTTTCAAGTACGTTACGTGAAATGGCTAACTATGTAAATATATATGAAAATAATACTTCAACAAAATAATCATTGATATTATAGAAAAAAAATATATTAGAATAAGTCGAAAATTTTAAAGAAATCCAATATGGAGCCAGAAAAACCTTTCGCCTGTACTTTGCCTGATTGTGGAATGACTTTTACTAATGAAGATCACTTGCATGTGCATACTAAGAAACATGACATGGTACTTCAACTAGGAATGGAACAGAAAGCTGCTTTTGTAGGTAGGTTGGTCTGCATATTCTTTCTTAATATAATTTTTATTATCTTTTTTTTTTTATACTTTTCAAGAATATCATGTCTTGTTTTAATGAATGGTATGTATTAACACTAGGCTCAGGTGGTAGTTGGAGTATGTCGAACAAATGAGTGATGAAAGAATGGCAATAAAGATTTATGAAGGAGAAGTGAGTGTAGTGTGAGCTGGGAAAAGAAAGTAATTTTACAATAAATCCACACAAATGGATACATAACAGGGAGGAAGAACCAATGACACAAATTAAATATTTATCTACACTTAACCTGTTTGATGATATTTTAAGTTTTGTAACAAAATTAGTTAATTTTATATTAGCACAAGCACTAAATAAAAGAAAAATTCAAGAATTGTTAAACAAAGTAAACTCCGTGTACAATAGTTTAGTTTTGTACAATAATGTATGCTGGTTAAACTGCAGTAAACTGAGGCAACAATTTGTAGTAGATTGTTTCTAAATAATGAGAATATTATTGACCAATACAATTAGTTAATAAATGTAAAATGGCTAGCAAACCTATATTTTTTCACTGTGCACCTACCTACCTATATTTTTTTACAATTTATGCTCTCATTTAAATGAATTAAACATAAAACTACATGGTGTTACTAAAACAATCATTATATTATAATGTTTAACTTAATCAAACTGTTCAAAGTCAAATTACAGATCTTTAATCATGATATTCTTTCAAATTCATATAAATATTTTTAGAATAGTTTTTTCTTCTGAAAGTGAATGTCACAAAGCTAAAGAAAGAGTCATTAAAGAAAGAATATTCAATGTTAATTCAATTCCTAATGCAGGAATTTTCTGCAAGATTTACTCATTTTAAATAATTTGAAAAACCTTTAAAGTTTATTTTATATCCTGATTCTATATCATTTAAAATATTAAATTTAAGAGTTCTTAAGTGGTTAAATTTTAGTGTATTAGAAATGAATTTTGAGGCCAGTTGCGGCATTGAGGTACAAAATGTGAATCAAAATCGCCTGGTGGTGGGTTCGAAATGAAATATTTATTTAAATTTATATTTTCATTTCTTCGGTCTGGTGTTCAGGTAAAGCACGGCTTTGAGTTCCGCCATTTAACATGGAAAGTGGGAAATGGAGTGTCTTAACACTGAGTTTCGCTCTGCTTACCCTGCTGTGTGCGGGATACATAGTGAACCTGAAGAAAAAAAAGAAATTGAGTTTTTGTGTAAATGAAATTTTATTGTGGCACATTACCTATTTAAAAAAAAAATTATAACTTTGTGGCATGGACATCAAAAAGGTTCACCATCCCTGGTATATCAATTGCGCTATATTATTATTCTTATATTATAATAATTAATTGTTATAATAATATTTTAGCTGATCAAACACCAACACCAACTCGATTTATTAGAAATTGTGAAGAGGTTGGCTTATTCCAAGACTTACAGAGTGTCAATCCCTTTGATGAAGGCTTCAAAAGAGCTATGGAAACTAAGTGAGTGAACAAATTCCTATCTGTACTATTCTTATAAAACTGAACAGGTTGTTTGGTTGAAATCTTTAATATATTTTTTAGAAAATGTAAAAAAAATTGAACCCGCACCTCTCGAAAGCCGTCCGCATTTTGACCACTTAGCCATTTGTTTTTGAGTATAATAAAGTTCCTTGAAATGAATGAATGATTCACACTTCAACATTGTATATGTAGGTTTTATAAATTAAATGTGAGTTTTATATATTATTATCGAAGTTTTATCGTTTTAGGCATAACGTTCTGCCCCTAGAAGGTACTTCTACAGAAGATGCCCTACACACACCGCACTTAGTGTTCCCAGAGAGTGGTGATTGTACATTATATACGAATAATCAAAGGAATATAACTATTAGCAGGTGAGAGTTTTGACTTAATATTTGTCAATGACACAATGACAGTATAGGTTCAATTTTGATTTTAAATGTTGTTACGGGAGATGTTCTTCTTTAGACATGCACCGCAAAATTTACATGACATTGCTTCTTGAGTGGCGGAACTCCACGTGAGGCTCAACCCCACCGGTCTTACCAGAATGGTAAATTGAAAATAATTAATTGCCTCGAAGGAGGATTAGGAAAGCCTCTCCTAATATGATTGTTATGTTGGAAATAATACATCTTACAATATTTAAACGTTACGATTGTTGCGGGTTTGATTCCCACTCGGGGCAATGAAATAATTGATATTTACATTTCCTCGCTGTAGTATCGAGACAAAACGTGGGGTTGAGTTCCGCCATGCAACATGCAATGCCTCAAGAATTCAGCGGAAAATGGGGAAGAATGGGAATGGGGAAGTGTCTTAATAAGAAACGAAGTATCATAACATTAGGTTCACAGGTTCCCTCTGACTAACCGGTTATGTGCGGAATTGAAAGTCTATGAAGACTATAAAATAACATACTTGAAAAGAAAATTAAAGTAGATATTGTAGCTGTTTTTAATATAACATAGAAAGGAAAAAACGGAACCCTTACTGGATCACTTTGTTGTCTGTCCGTCAGTCTCTCTATCTTTTTTTTCTTCTGACCATTTTTTACTTAAACCTAGTTATGATATTTGGCACAGAGTGATTTATCTAGAGGATCACCGACTGACTAATTACCGACAATATGGCTGGCCTATAATAATTAAAGAAAAAATTCGTAAATGAAAATTTATAGGTATTTGACAGAAAAAAAATACAAAGTTATACTTATAATCACTTCCAAAATTAGTTAAACAAACTTATAAATAAAAGGAACTACAAATATATTTGCAATTCATTTCATGCTAAATGACTGCATATGCCTGCAAACTTAACTTTGATTGTTTTATGAGTAGCACTATGACCTGAAATTGGTTGAGAAGGCGAGTCCCACTCAACCTTAACCGTTTTTTTAATGTATTTTAATTATTAAATTTTAGATCATCCAGTGATGAATCAGGCGCTGTCAAAGAATACGAAACTACAACAATATCTAAGCTAACAAACGAAGTCACAATTAGTAGAATAGTTAAAGACATTCCAGATCGACATGACGATGAAAAATCTAGACAAAAAGATAGGGTGAACGAAACAGTTTCATATAAGAATAACGTTATAAAAATACATAGTAACGTTGAAAGAAGAAAAGAAAATAATTTAATTAGCACTGATCATATAAAAATACCGCCTATAATGAGTCAACAATCTTTAGATTTTGTAGTCGATAGTTTAACTTGCGACGCCCACGACGACAAAGATAGCAAAAACGCTAAGACTAAAGACGAATCATCCGTTTTAATTGAAATTAAAACAGAAGATTTGAAAGATAAATCGAAAATTGATGATTATGAAGTAACAATTAAATTACCGAATGGTAAACGTGTTAAAATGAAAGCCATGGAGGATGACAAAGTCCAAGCGAATACTAAGGAAAAATTGAAAAAAGTGATCAAAACTAAATCTGAGAAGGTCAATAATGCGACAGTGGTACAAAATATATTACCGATAACTACCGGTACGTTAATACCTGTAACTTTAGTACGTCCATCTGTCCCTATACAGAATTTGATGAAAATACCTATAGCGGCTTTGCCAACGGTTAAGAACGATTTAAAAATTGATAAAAGAAAGAAAATAGTTGATAATATTGATAATAACAATAAGAATAGCTCAAGACAGAACTTAGATAGTCGAAGTGCAGCAAGTAAGAGATATAGGTGAGTTAGTGAACTGTGACATTTTATTTTCATTGGCGGAATTTAACGCCGCGCCTTATCTGAGCAGATTTTTTTATATTTAGTTCCACGCTCTATCCTGCACACATAGCGAGATAAGCAGAGGGAACATGGGAACCTAGTGTTAAGACACTTCGTCCCCATTAAGACACCTCCGTTTCCCACTTTCCTCGGAGTTTTATTTGCGTGTTGAGTGGCTGATCTCAACGTCGCGTTTCGCCTTGTTACCAAAACGAGGAAATGAAAATATTTTTTTTCGACTGGGAATCGAACAGTCCTTTGCGTGCCACTACCAGTCGCGTTTACATTAACACGCTTTTGCCCCTATGTCACGACTGGCCATAATATAAGTAGATAACAGTATTATAAATATTTTTTTGAAGGGAGTTTGTTAATTGAGGCCAGTTGTGGCGCAGCGGCACGAGGTGTGACTGTAAAACCGACTGGTTGTGGGTTCGATCCCTACTCGAGGAGATGAAATATTTACTTAAATTTCTATTTACATTTCTTCGCTCTGGTATCTTAACACTAGGTTCCCTCTGCCTACCCTGCAGTGTGCGGGATACAGCGTGAAGCTGATTTATTTATTTATGTTGTTAATTTTTTTTAAAAATATATTGTACTAAAACATTTCGTCTCCACTCCAAATAGCCTATTCTACACAGATCGACAAAGGTCGAGGAAATTTTTTACTCAATTTTTTTTAAATTATACTTTTTGTTCACAGACAAAAATTAAAAGAACTTATGAGAATACAGAACGAAGATAACAAAAGGCTTCGTGAACTGAACGAAAATTTAAACGCAGAAATAGCAATACTAAAACTAATAATTACTAAGCATTTAAAGAAATGTCCCATTGGAGACGATCTAAGTGAGTATTTTTCACTTTCACGCTTTATCCCGCATATAAAAGGAAAAACAGGGTGCGTTAAGATACTCTGTTCTCCACTTTTTGACTTTTTGAGACAGCTCTACCTAACCAAGCAGAGAAAAATTATTTGAGAAAAAATATCCTTTGAGTATTCAAAGGAATTTGAGAATCAAATCTACCACCAACGAAATTAAATTCAAAAAGTTGTAAAGCCTCACAAATGGCTTTAATATGAATAATTAGTTAGGCAGAAAAAACCTGAGAAGACCACCCGTTCCCCACTTTGTTCCCCCGTGTTCCTCACTTTCCGCCGAATTCTGGGGGTATTGCTCCACGCGATGACTCGGAAAGTGGAATTATTTTTAATATCTAGCCAAAAATTGATTAAAAGTGGAGTGTCTTGACACTCATACAATTAATTTAGCTTAGTAAAAACGTAATTTGTTACTCTTTAGAGTAAGTTTAAATCCAATCATTCTTCTGTTTGTTTTAGGAGACATTCAACAAAAACTACTCCACGCAAGTCAAGCTTTAGAAGAAGAAAGAGATGATACGTGAAAAAAATAAACATTTTACTAAATAAATTAGTCAAAAATATTTATTACAGGGTTCCATATTATTAAAATTATTTATTTAAAAAATACATATTGGATACAAATGTGAAATACTTTGGTGAAAATTTAATAAAATATATTATACTCAGTGAATTTTTTTTAACGCTGTATGCCAATTTTCACATAAAGCAGGGTCGCCTGAGGGAACCCGGAAACCTTGTGATAAGACACTTTCGTTTCTCGAGACATTGTGTTTTGAGTGGCGGAACTCAATGCCGCGCTTTGTCTCGTTATAAGAGCGAAGAAATGATTTTTTTAACTATTTCATTCCCCCGAGTGTCGAATCGAATTGAACCCACACGATCGACTGTAAACGCTACGGGTGTTTACAGTCACATGCTTGTGTCCCTGCGCGACGACGGCCTCCAATATTGATATTTAAATAATAAATATGTATATATCTATATCATATCTATCAGCTTCACGAGCCAATGGTCTAACCACCAAGGATGCTAAAGACCGTGCAAAGTGGAGTAGGTTGAGTAGGAAGGCAGACCCTGGCAAATAGCCGGGATTAATGCCAGGAAGAAGAATAAGAAAATCTATCAGCTTCACGCTGCATCCCGCACACAGCAGGGTAGGCAAAGGGAACCTAGTGTAAGACACTCAACGGAGTGTCTTACACTAGGTCACCTCACTTTCTGCCGAATTCTGGAGGCATTGCGTGTTGAGTGGCAGAACTCAACGCCGCGCTTTGCCTTAACACCAGAGCGAAGAAATGGAAATGTAAATTTAAATTAATATTTCATCCCCTCGAGTGAACCCACAAACAGTCGGTTTTACAGTGACACTTTGTGCATCTGCGCCACGACTGGCCTCATATATGTAAATAGTATAATTGTGGGATATTACTTTAAAACTACCTCAATTAAACGCGACGTTTGTGGGTCCGATTCCCACTTGGTTGACATTTGACATTTGTTTCATAATAAAAATTAATTTTATGAGATTATTTGATTTTCCCAGGAAGAAAAAATATTATATTGATTGATAATATACTTACATTTTAATATACATATATTTTTGGTGTCTTTTGTAAAGACATTTTTTTATATATAATAACAATGTAATTTAAAATTATATTTTAATTTATTGTTAAAGTTTAATTGAATTTGTATATTTGTAAATCTAAATAAAATAAATGTTATATATAAATATATATACTTTTCTTTTTTATAAGGCCCCTATTCGTTTCGCCTGCCAAACTTTTGGCTTCGCTTGCTGTAATAATAAAAAAAGTTTAAGTTTTCTATACCAATGACACTAGTAAACATCTTTTATGTGCCTGACTGTACTCCACACAGTCAATTATTTTTATTCCAATAATTTCAATAAACGACGAATATCATCTTTGGCCAACACGTGTGACCACGAAAGTGTTCAAAACGTCACTTTTCCAAAAATCGTGTATACTAAATAAACGAGATAAATCCGGTCCAAGAGTTTCATTTCAAACAGATATAATTAGATAGGTGCGCTGTGTCTCACGAATAGCAGGGTACCTAGAAAGAACCTATAAGTCAAAATATTTTCACAAGCAAATTAGTCAATAAGGCATAATTAATAAGGCTAGTCGCGGCGATGGTCTGTAAACGCGACTGGTTGTGGATTCGATCTCCACTCGAAGAAATGAAATATTTAGTTAAAATGTATATTTCTTCGCTCTGGTGTCGAGGCGAAACGCGGCGTTGAGTTCCGCCACTCAATATCCAATGCCTGAAAAATTCGGCGAAAAGTGGGGAACGGTGTGTTTTAACACTAGGTTCCCTCTGTCTACCCTGCTGTGTGCGGGATACAGTGTGAAGCTGATAAAAAAAGATAGAAGATAAAGCCGGAAGGTGAGTAAAAAGACTTCTCAACAAAAAATATAGACCGGTCGTGTATGGACTCGTTTGATTTGTGTTGACAAGCTCTTTATTGTCAATTTATATCGAGCACTTGAAGCTGGAGGTTAACCGAAAAAACACCTTGCAATAATGATGAAAACAGAACATCGGTTTTTTAATTTGCAATTTTAATTATTTTTATTTTTATATTAAAAAAAATAACATTTGACTTTTTCATATTTATTTTCATTTATAGTGTTCGTACGTTGGTTCGAACAAGAAGCAGAATATTATATCATAATGGACAAACAGCTTTGGTAGGCTTCATAATATATATATATTTTTTAGCTTCACGCTGTATCCCGCACATAGCAGGGTAGGCAGAGGGAACCTAGTGTTAAGACACTCCGTTCCCCACTTTCTGCCGAATTCTGGAGGCATTGCGTGTTGAGTGGCAGAACTCAACGCCGCGCTTAACCTCGACACCAGAGCGAAGAAAATGGAAATCTAAATTTAAGTAAATATTTCATCTCCTCGAGTGGGGATCAAACCCACAAACAGTCGGTTTTGCAGTCACACCTCGTGCCGCTGCGCCACGACCGGCCTCAAATGTTAATGTGTTATTTATATTTATTTTTTGGTTATACTTCCTCTTTGAGGCATTCACCTTCGGAACCTTAGTAAGCAGTGCCTCGGCCCAAATTTCATATGGCTGTTTGCTAAAGGCAGAAAGCTTGTAATAGATACTTATCAAACCAAGGCTATGACTTGCCACCGATTGGCATCACAGTGCTAGGAATATAAAGTTCCATGCCCTGTACAACCACGTCGGCAACAGCAGCGGCACAGGTACTAGAATCATTGGAAGAGAAGCAAACCGGGCGCCAGGGATAAGATGAGTAAAATAAGGAGGCATTGTGGTTGGCCATGTCCAGGAGTCACGTAGGCGACTGAACCAATTGAGGCAATCCATTCGCCATAGTAAGGTCGAATGCAGCTCTCCACGCGTGGTCGTTGGTGCGTGACCCACCACTTACGACACCATCAAACTAATCTATATTACTGCAAAATAATCTTACCTTGCTCAGTTCTGTCTATAAAAAGAAACCTAGCAAGAAACAGACCTGGATCTCGCCAGATCTCACATACAAAAATTAAATTGACGCCATTACAATAAACACAACAAAGTGTTTTAATAACATACACTTGACCAAAAAAAATCTGCTTCACCTTGTATCCCACATACAGCAGGGTAGTAATTCTGGAGGCATTGCGTGTTAAGTGGCGGAACTCAACGCCGCGCTTTTGGCTTGACCAGAGCGAAGAAATGGAAATATAAATTTAAAAAAATGTTTCATTTCCTTGAGAGGGGATCGAACCCACAACCCGTCGCGTTTACAAGCACCCATTGTGCCCAGAAAACACTACCAGAAGGCATTGGATCAGTCATCATCTCCCATCAAGCCGTAATAAGATATTGTTGACTCCGAAATGGACGTTTTAAAAAAATTAACCCATTTAGACAAAAATCAGCTACCTCTACGAATAGGGTACCCTTTACTACAATTATGATGAAAAGCTTTCCCAATTAAAGAATGTTAAAATTGTGAAAAAATAATAGAAGGTTAGTAAAAAAACTATTAAACTATTAAGTTTAATAGTTTTTTTAAAAAAAAACTTTAGTAAAAAATCTATTAAACTATTAAGTTTAATAATTTAAAAAAAAAAAAAACTTTAGTAAAAAAACTATTAAACTATTAAGTTTAATATTTTTTTTGCTTACTAGTTTAATAGTTTTTTTACTAACCTTCTATTATTTTTTTCCTTCTACTATATTAAAGGAGATGAAAATACTGATACTAAACTAAGAAAGCTATGGATGCAACCATAAACAAATATTAGAACTTAGTACGCAATGCAATGTCTCAACACTAGGTTCCTTCTGCCTACCCTGCTGCGTGCGGGAAGCACAGCGCGAAGCTGATTTTTGATTTGAGTGGGAATCGAACCGACAACCTGTAGCACACTTTACAGTTTATTGAATAATTTTTATCTCTCTGCCAAGCATGGCAAAATCTGGCACATAAATACGACCCTCCAAGCATTTGGTTGGGAAACGAAGAACAGAGTGTTCTGTTATCTACTCTAGGATACGGGAGAAATATTAATTTTTTTTATAACTCTTTGTATCCAAATAATACTTCAAAATATCATAGCAACTATGTTAATGTATTCGAACTGGTACTTTTATCCTCTCGTACTTCTTATGTCAAAAAAGTAACTTAAGTACTTGGACGACGTGAATGAATTTCATTCCATAATTTACTCTAGTATTCCGCATAGCGGCAAGGCGCAC
The DNA here is from genome assembly GCA_013421005.1 of Heliconius erato x Heliconius himera. Taxonomy (NCBI): domain Eukaryota; kingdom Metazoa; phylum Arthropoda; class Insecta; order Lepidoptera; family Nymphalidae; genus Heliconius; species Heliconius erato x Heliconius himera. The sequence continues at coordinate 139,703 of JAATLQ010031931.1, forward strand.
ACTGCCGGCGTTTGTGTGCTGCCAGCTTACAAAATATGTTTTAGTTTTGGGGAGTTTAAAGGATTTTTATTAATTATTTATACTATTTATTTATAGAAAATTCTTCCCTTACCGAACGTCTGACAGACACCACATAGATGAAACTAAGCAGCTTCAAAACCTGAACACCTGGGAGTTTCAAGAGAGTACCGGAGAGACGAAAATGAAAATAGTAAATATTGCATTTCCACTACTAGGATTCGAACCCAAAATCTGTCGCGTTTTCAGTCACACGTTTGTGCCAAATTATGTCAATGGTGGTTATTATTTAATTTCCATACAATATAAAGACACAACTTCAATCAATGGATATTATATGAACTACAAGATGACTAAAAAAATACATTCGCGGGTGAAATATTGATAATTCGGTCGTAGATATTATTATTTTCCACGATTTAAGCATTTACACCACGATATTGATATACATAAAAAAATTCAATTTAAGTCGAGTTAGCTAGAACATTATTCTTGTTTATAATATTACGTAATATATTATGAACAGGTATAACGTATAATAGAATTTATATATGTGATATACTTGTGGTTATGTGGCATGTCTGTATAAAGTACTTGTAATTCAGAATATTTCAATAACCACAAATCATCTTAAAACCTTGGCAAAATATATAATAAAAGTGTCACAAAAATAAAATTTTCGTAATCAAACGAAATATTATTTTAAAGCGACACGAGATCAAAAATAGAAATATGTATTTACGCAATATGTGGGTAAATTTAGTCGGTGTGTATAGCAACACAACCTCAGTGTGATACTATCGCGGCTGCGAGTAGGTTCGTCCAAAAAATGGGCATCGAAAGAAATAATAACGAAAAAATATTATGAAACAATAAAATAAACTATAAATTTATAATTAAATTAGTATGTTAGTGGCATTATAACAGTCGGTGCGTACTTAGATAATGTAGATAGTGATTATTCGACGCTGTAGTATGATAGTTTGCGGTAAGGTTTTAAACCTTTATTTTGTATTAAATAAAAAAAAATCCATAGGCTGTGAAATTACAAGTCATAGCATATTATGTGTTTTTTATTTTAAAAAAATATATAATTTTTAAATATTGAAATCGTGTAAGTAACGGAAATACGTTTAAAATATATATTATATTTTAAAATATCAAGTGAATAGATTTAAAATATGTGTTTGTTCATAATCATTATGTAGTAAACAAAACTCGGTTGACTGGTACGGGTCTTTCTTAAAATCAATAAAGCCTTGCGCAGCTTTGGTACGTCGTTTACGCTATACACGTTACGGCAATAGAAAATTTCGCATTGTCCCCCTTTAATTTATATCATTTATTTATGTATTTAAAATTATATATCAGTTTTTTTAATATTTTAATTATTATAGTATAGTAATACTATGTTATTTGAGGTTAGGTGAGAATACGCATGTGATGCAAGACAGTAGAAAAAAATATAAAAAATAAACTCACTTTAAAAAAACTCAAATAAACTTTTAAAATCACAATATAAAACGAAATTTATTAGAGTGATTATAAATAAATGGCGCAGTGAAAAAATTATGGCACTTCCCGCCATTTCATCTGTCAAGTGTAAACTGTAAAGTTG
>JAATLQ010031931.1:141359-161610 GCA_013421005.1 Heliconius erato x Heliconius himera
TAAATTATTTTTATTTACACAAATTAGATTAAAATAAAAAACAACATGGCGTATAATTACCTGTGCATAAAATATTTAATACGTACTATTACAAAACAATGTAATATACATATTTTTCTTCTAGTACAAATTCTATAACCGATAATTAAATAGACACCTATAGTCTTAACTGTTATGTAATTTTGTCATGCCTTATCCGGGCTTCAGTACGTAACTGTTCAACATATCATACATATTTGGTATATATATATATACAAATCATATATGTATATATAAATATGTTTATGCATATTGGTTTGGATTTCAAGATAAGTTAATTCACAGCCGGCAATACATAATAACAGGATGTGTTAATGAAGTCGAACGATGGATCAGCAGTCGAGCTGAAGCCTCTGGACGGTTGACATCGGTGAGAACTGAAAAGACAAAAATGCGCTGGATATTTCCCGTTCCAGGTATGTATTTATAAATTTTTCTTTATTTGGATTTTTTTATTTGAAAAATTTAAAAATCAAATTCATATTTATGCAAAAAAATGTCTTGATTATCTCTATGATGCCAATAAAGTGCACAATGTATTTTCTTAAAATTGTTCCTTTTTTTAAAATGGATATTGTAAATTGGATGGATTGTATTTTTTCCGTTTCGTACTTTCATATACATAAAAATATGATTTTATAAGGATTTTATAGCGTATAACTTAGTGAAAAACATGCACATTTTTTACGTAAAAATATTTTTAAATTTAAACATTTTTAAAAGTAAACTTGGGTTCGTCGTAGAGATAGCTAGATGAAGATGTACGCAGCGTAGCGCTGAAATCTGTCAAATCTGGTAGTTTTAATAACTGTACCAATATGACTAAGGGCAAAAAAAAAACTATAAATTCTTGAACATTTAAGAAGCTTCAATAGCGTTACTCAGAATACAAAAGTCGAATTACCAATATCAGTTTTGACCAAAGTTAGATTATAGTGTTATTAATGTAAATAATATATAATTAGAGGTATGGATAAATAAAATCCTCGAGTACTGACACAAAATATACAGGCGATGTCTCGTATTAAGAAAGAAAGCGAAGAACAGAGTGTAGACCCTAGGTTCCCACTTCGTGTAACGTACATGATTATCTTTTTGTAGTAGATTCCGCAATACATCGTATTTCCTATGAGCCGATCGCATTTTTACGTCATTTATCTTTTGTACATTCCTCCCCCATGTAAACATTTTCCGTAAATCAATGTCCGTATAAGCAATGCATTATTTATATTTTATATATCAAATATATTTGAAATTAATAATACTGTTTTTAGAAGTAATAATGCTGTTATTTGAAATTAATAACGCCGTTATATAACCTCTTATGTCACTTAAGTATTCTAATTGTTGTCGTATTGCAGCATTGCACCAAGATGGTTTATTGTAATTTGAAGGACTTATAATTAGATTAATTATCAAGCATATGAGAATGCGTTATCCTTAGCTGATAAGCGTTAGGTGATAAGTGTAAATTACAAATGAAGGTAGACTGAATGTCAGAGGAAGTGACTGTAATGGGTACTACTACAATAATTAAAAGAAGATCTATCTACATTTACCATTTAAGTGGATTTTAAATTTTTACGCATCTCTCATACTTTCTTATACTATTTTACACTTTGACACAGTACCTATACTATTTTATACTTTATGTTTATTCAGAGACAATTGTTGCGTCTAGTTAAACATACGTTAAGTATTTTAAGGTCTAGTAATTTTAATATTACTACTAGTAGTAGTAGTACTAGTAATGTATAATTTAAATATATAATTTTTCAATCTACACTACATTTTCTGGCCTTTGCCATAGTCGATAAACTCGTGATCGTCTTGTATACCTATCTAATCGCTGGGTAGAAGCTAGTCAGCTTTCATATATTTAATTGTGATTATATATCTAAAACACAGTACAAAATATCTCTTTTCATCGACCTTATTATAAAACATATCACACATCACTCAACCCTATTAAAATCTTCGTGTCGCAGTTATCAAATGAATTGGAGGCGTCTATAAAAATTTGGAGAGAAGCCAAACTCGTTCTACATGTAAAATGTCGATTCAGGACTGTGTAAATGCTGAAATGCTCAACATCCTCTTATAAAAAGAGTCAGATAACGCCTGGAGTGCATAGTTAAAATTTTTAACGTTTTACATTCGTGTTTCTGTTTCTATATTGAATATGTTTCCCGCATTTGCACGGTACGTAGACGTACGTAGTAGTGGTAGATCTCTCCTTAAATTTTTGACCATTTTTGGGCATTTCCTTAATATCACTAACTAACAGCACTCTTTGTCGCCATAAATTAAGGAAAAATTTTGATTTTATATAAGCACTCCTTCGAATGTTATTTGAGCCGTTACGTACGTTCATTGTAAAGATGAAAATGCTATCCTTCAAAACTTATCGAGTATTGTACCAATAATTATTGAAATTGATAACCTCTTTTATTGAAACTAGATTAACAATTTAATATTATTATCAAGAAATAATACTTTGAACGTTTTATTTATATTTAATATCCAAATTTAAAAAGGCCATAAAATATTGTATAAATTAAAAAAAATTACATTTGTCGATGTAGACTGATGCGGTATGTCATGTATTTTGACTTCAGCAGTTTTGTTTGCTTGTTCCATTTCTTTGGTTTATTCAAACATCTTCATATATATACTTCATGTTTCAAAATGAAAGATGCCTATTTAGTACACAAGAAAAATATTGTAAGAAATGCTAATGTAAACTCAGAAAATGACAATGTCTTATACTGATATTTATTAAGAAAAAACATATGCTCTTTTAAGTAATGGAAGTTCTCTTTATATGTACATATTTGGACCGAGAGAGTATTGTCTTTACTTTTGCATTGTATAGAATTATTTTCTGTACTACACTTATCATCAAGATATTCTCGTATAATATTGTTGTGGATTGGACGTGGAAATTGATATTAATATACTTCTGTATTCCCATCGGGGCCCCAGCTTAACTAAATGCAAGTTTAGATTTGAATCCTGATTGTATGAAAAAATATATATTCAACATAGTTAGTTTCTGGTTAAGCTGACCAAATAAAGTGCATCGTTGAATATCCATGTCATTTAAAAAGGAAAACAAGGACATTTCTCTCACGCACTATTAATAGTATCTATTTATGAATAAATTAACCCACTTAGCGTTAGTTTTAAGAGTAAATACTTAGTATAAATAAATAAAAATTAAAAAAATATATAAAGAAAAGAGGCTTGAACCGATTGTCTGTCCGTACAGTTAAATAAAAAAAAACCTCTATTAATGTGAAACCAAAACAAAAATTGTTATTTTAAACTATCAAACAGTAGCTGTTTAATAAATGTCATAACAGTCTTTTCATGAATTTGTTTGAGAATCAAAATATTTCTATATAATCATGTTTCTAATAGAAATCTTGTGTTGTATTTCTATAAATGCGATATGGCGCTGCTATAATAATATACAATTAGCCTGTATGCAATAAACATGTATGAAGATAATGATGACAGTGGACGAGGAGAAAAAGGCAAACAGGAATCAAAACGTTCGGCAATCCATTGTATCTGGCTACCGCCCACGACTCTAGGGATAACGCGTGAAGCTCAAATAAAGAATAATTATATAATAATTAGTGCTGTTATGCTCATTTAATATTTTGAAGTGGAACTTAAACTAGCAGCGATCACAATAAATTAGATGGGAGCCACAATACCGTCGTACTCGTATACATTTCTGTAATGTATTGTTGTTATAATAATGACTTTTTTTATTTTGAATGGCACTACATTTGTTTTGGGGCAAGCGTGGTTTGGAGATGCGGTTCCTGTGTGCTGATGACACACTTACTATAAACTCTTGCATACGTTTCTACAAAAACAATATAAAATTTTGAGGCCAGTCGTGGCGCAGCGGCACGAAATGTGACTGTAAAACCGACTGGTTCCCCACTCGAGGAGATGAAATATTTACTTAAATTTATATTTCCATTTCTTGATGCTCTGGTATCGAGGTTAAGCGCGGCGTTGAGTTCTGTCACTCAACACGCAATGCCTCCAGAATTCTGCAGAAAGTGAGGAACGGAGTGTCTTAACATTAGGTTCCCTCTGCCTACCCTGCTGTATGCGGGATACAGCGCTAAAAATAAAGCTATTTTTTTTTTGTATTACCACATGTAGAAAGATACACATAATGTATTATATAGATAGATGTACGTCCAGAAGTGATATGGTTTTTTATTTTTTTATTTGTAAGTTACAATTTAGAAATTATAATATACTATTTGCTTTCACTCCCGTGCTCAAATTACGGACCGTTTAACGTGATGTAATGTAACTTCATCCTTCATCAATAAATGGACTATCCAGTATCAAAATGTATTTTTTAATTTGAACCAGTAGTTCCTAAGAGTTGCACTTTCAACCAAACAAATTCTTCAGCTATATATTTATTATAAGTATATATAAGTAGAACAAATATTATAAATACGTAAATAACGTGACATATTATAATTGACCTTTACGTTTCCAGTACAAATAATCATGCTGACATTATCTGTTTGTTATTTTATGTGATTTATTTATAACTAGATTATAAGTTTAGACGTAATTATAATATGCATATTAATTATTAGCTTCACGCTGTTTCCCGCACACAGCAGGGTAGGCAGAGGGAACCTAGTGTAAGACAATCCGTTTCTCACTATCTGCCGAATTCTGGAGTCATTGCGCGTTAAGTGGCAGAACTCAGCGCGGCGCTTTGCCTCGAAACCAGAGCGAAGAAATGGAAAAATAAATTTAAGTGAATATTTCATCTCCTCGAGTGGGGATCGAACCTACAACCAGTCGGTTTTACAGTCACACTTTGTGCCGCTGCGCCACGACTGGCCTCTGGTAATTTACTTAATAAGATATTTTTAAAAATATTTGCTTGTAATTTATAATTCTTGTCATTCTACCGCTATTTACCACGTTCTGCTATTGCAACTTGCGGCAAGTAATTGCAACTAGGAGTTCTGAAGATATGCGTGTACAAACAGACAAACAAAAATAAATAGTTTTATATTCTATTAGTTCTTTTGATTTTTGAAAGAGAAGAAGAAAGGACGGAATGCAAGATCAGTGTAAATGGTAAGATATTAGAACAAGGTATACTTGGGAAGTGTGTTCAGTAGAGATGGAAGATACGAGATGGATGTGGAAAGGCCGGTAACAGGGTGAACGGAGCCTTAGCTGCATTGATGAGACGAAGAAAAAGAAAAGTGAGTGGTAAGAGAGGTAGGCAGAGGTCTCGGTTGACCTTCGAAAACACAGTATCAAAGATACTGGAGGAAGGTCAAAAGGCGGAAGAGGTATGTAGAGACCATAGTGTTTTGCGCTCCGTTCTCTCTGACTACCCCGCTAGGGATAAAGTGTAAAGCTAGTTTAGATTAGTTTATGTTCTATTAGTCTTTTTTTATGTCACTATTTTTTTCACAGTCATTTAACTGTTTTTTTTTGTAGTACTATTTACCCGCTCGTTGCTTCGTCAGCCTGAACTACACGAGTATTTATTCACTAATCTGTATTTTTTTATTTTACTTTTCTATCAGCTTTATGCTATATTCCAGAAGGTTAGACAGAGGGTCCCTACTTTCCTCCGGAAGAATCTGGAGATCTTGGCGATTGCGCTTTGAGTGACAGAACACCAATGCTGTGCTTGGACACCAGAGCGAAGAAATGAAAATATTAAATATTTAATTTCCTCGAGTGCGAATCGAACCCACAACCGGTCGCGTTTACAGTCATATGCCTGTGCCCCTGAACCATGACTGGCCTCTAATCTGTACTGGTTGATAATATTTATGCAACGAAAATTAAAGTTTTAGTATATTCAATAAAACAGTTATTTTAAGTCAATTAACTTACTTTAAAAAGATTTAACTTTTTTTTGTGCACCGATTGAAAAAAAAAGAAGCTTTTAATGTACGTTGGCTGTTGTAATGTTTGGCTAAGAGGTTAGAGCGCTCGGACGGTTTCCAAGAGACGCTGGTTCAAATCACGCTACTTTCAATTTTTTAATCGTTTCTAAAAATGTTCAGTATGGTAATGCATGACACAAATATAATAATTGGTAAATGTAGAAATTTTCTTCTTAGATGTAGAGACTTTCTGGTGATATATCAATTTTAGATAGGATTCTGCCCTGCTCTATCTGTAGCTCTATTTTCCATTTATTGGTATTTTATTCTGAGTGCAGCTCTGGCTTCCTTTACAGTCAATGGAATTTATTAAGACGGTAAAATAAAAAAATATTTTTTAATATATGATTTAAAAAAAAAATCCTAATAAATTTTAAGCGGAATTTTACTATAATTCTATATTTTATGTTTCAAAAGCTTCGTTGTTTATATAAAAAATATCATATATTTGTAATGTTTATACTATAAACAATGATTTTTAGAATCACATTAAACAGAAGTTAACGGTTGAAGTAAACAGAATCCCTATGCAGAATAAATCTATTTTATGGCAGTTATTATGTCTATCAGCAACTATGCCAAAGTAATATTACTAGCTATTAACACGCGTATTTACTACTACTTTTAACCTACGACTTTGCCCGCGTTACATCATATATATACTATATTCGATATATATTCGATAAATGGATTATCGAATACAAAAATATTTTAACATTTTTAAAGTGTTATTCCACACTTAGGAAAGAAAAATACTTATTTAGAAAACGTATAAAAAATTTAACGTAGCGGGATCGAACCCGCGCCTCCTGGACACCGACCAGGCGCTCTCACCACTAAGCCATACGTTCAAGCCTAGTCCCGCTACGTTCAAATTTTTATACGTTTTCTAAATAAGTACAAAAATATTTTCCTCGTAGAGTCTGAGATTAACGCGTTCAACGAATATTAATATAGATTCGCTGTTTCTCACTGATTTCCATTAGACATCTAATAGTAGAGTTGATTTTTAACCGATTTCTGTAAAAGGAGGAGGTTATTAATTCGACTGTAATAACAAAAGATACTCAACACTCGTACTTGCACTCTTTTTTTAAGTCTACACTTAAAAAGTCTCATCTGTATGTAATCTATTTTTATAAAATTTACTACATTAAAAATTGTATATAAACCTTATTGTTAAGATATTCTGCAAAAATATTGCGAATAAATATTGTTTAAATTGTAAATTTTTATATATAAATTGTATTAATTTTATGTAATTATTTATAGTATGTGAAACAAGAACAGAAAATATTAGTGAATAAATAAATGAATGATATATAAATTTAATTTATTAAATTAATAGAATTTATCGATACAGATTTTTGCCGACACTATGGTACATTTTGCCGCCATTCGTTAACCGTCAGTCCGTCACATATTAGCTTGATGTTTTTAAAAGACTGTGGCCGAATTATTTTTTAACATAAAACTATTTATATGAAACGTTTGCGATTGAAGAAAACGTTATAAAATATATGATTCTTTTTTTAATATTATTTGAATACTACTTAAGGCTATTGAAGCGCAGTGGTGACTGGTGACACAGCGGCTGATTGTAAGTGCTTGTAGGTTCGATCTCCACTCGAACTAATGAATATATTTAAATACTTTACATTTTCCAGCTGTGATAGACAAAGAGCCGCGTTGACTTCTGCCGCTCGAAACATCTAGAAAATTAGGCGGAGTGTGAACAAAGTGTCTTGGCACTAGGTTCCCTTTGCATACCCTACAATATATGGGAAAAGCGTGCAGCTGCATATTTGTATCCACAACCACCGCATGTTAATATTTGAAAAATCACAAGTACGCTTAAATAATTTAAAATATACTATATTTAATTAAAATAAATGCATATTAATTTTACAAAGTTTTCACCAGCAAAGGGTTTTTAAGTGACTTTTAGTATTAAACACCTTGACGTGTTAAACTATAATTATTATTATATGTAAAGCTTTGAAAAGTGAACAGTTTAATATTTAATTAGGTACCAAAACTAGCTTTATCATACAAATCTATCTACACGGCTGTTTAGAATTAATTATTTTAGTTTCTCGCTGTATCCCGTACATAGTAGGGTAGGCAGAGCGAACCTGGAAACCTTAAGTTAAGATACTCCATTCGGTATCGCATTTATGGTCACAGGCTCTTGCCCCTGCACCACAACTAGCTACGTAGAATTTATTGTTGTTTAAAAAAACAGCTTTATAGTTTTTCCCGTATGGCACTTCGTCCCCGTCACACTCTCGATTTGCGTGTTGTGTGGTAGAATTCACCAGAGCGGGGACATTAAATTTAAATGTAATGATCCCCCCGTATGGGTGTCGAACTCACAACCGTCACGTGTGCAGTCGGACCCTGTGCCGCTGCGCCACAAGAGCCTCAATTTGTGGCAATAAGGTTATTTAGCGCCAAAATTAATTGCCGTTAAATCAGCAATTAGTTCACAGAAATTCGTAGTTACGAAAGGCTTGTTTTAAACACTCACTAGTTTCGAATTGTGGTTAATATTTTGTTTACCTATGTAACGCTGTAGTATAGTAGCATATATGACATATAGGTATATTATAGTTTGGAATTCGAATTTGTTATAAAAACACGTTTACAATGCGGCGGTTATATCGAAATAATCAACGAGGTGTGAGGTAATATCCCTCAATAAGTAGACTATCCAAGACAAAAAAATCTATTTGAACCAGTAGTTTCTAAGATTAGCGCATTCAACCAAACAAACTATTCAGCTTCATAATATAGTATATTGGTATTTATTTATCAACGTATTATATCAAGTTCATTTCTACGCTTCTCCAGATAAATTATAAATTCCTAGAGGCTGGTCCTGTTCTAGCTTAAGTCTGTGGAATATTTGAGTTGGGGTCAAGAATGACTAAATAATTTAAACATTAAATATGTAAATTTGATAATGCAGTTGGAGATACCAGTTCAAATCCCGTGTAAGGTAACTTTTGTAGGCGTATGCCAGAAACGGCTGATTCGAATGGAAAAAATATTTTTGGGGTACATAGTCCATTTATCGAAGAAGGCTGTATTACGTCACGCTAATCGTGTCGATGTGACCCACTCAATGCACTTGCGTTCAGTATAGTCTATTTGACCACGGGAGCGAAAACGTTCTTTAACTTCTAAAAAATATAATGACGGTAACGGTAACAAGGTAGCTAGCGTAAACCTCCGTTCCCAGCGCACCTCCACTTTCCGCCGAATTTTGGAGGCATTGCGTGTTTGCTCTGGTAACAACGCACTTTGCCTTGTTACCAGAGCGAGGAAATTCCCCGAGTGGGAATTACACCCACAACCTTTCACGTTTACAGTCGCACGCTTGTGCCCCTGCGCCACGACGGACTTGGTCTCGTATATTTTGTCACAAAACAACTTGTTGCTACCTATTGTGGATCAATATGAATCAGTCAGTCAGTATTTTTTTAATTAAGTAAGCAGATAAAAAAAGGTTTTTGTTTCCGAATGTACCCACATTGTTCATTAATTGGTCTTGCTTCAATTGTTCCTGTGTTGTTGTAAAGAGAATTGTTTGTACTGTTTTAATAATAACCTCTCCCTTGACTTTTTATGGACTACTACGTACATATAAATAAAATCATGAAAATAATTTGTTTTTCGCAAAGAAAAAAAGCAGCTTCACGCCTTTTCCCGCGTAGCAGGATAAGCAGAGGGTTCCTAGTGTTCTTTTTTTATTTTATTTTAACTAAACACTATAGACATGTGATCTGTAGTGTTTAGTTTTAATAAATCCTTTTTTGAGCTTTTTTCAAAATTATCAGCTTTATTTGTATTTTGTCGTTATCTGTTATTTAAACATACAAGTGTATGCAGGATACAGCGTGAAGGTATAACATAAACTAGATTTATGGTTAGGTATAAATTATCTCCAGGTATTTAATTTCTAAGAGAGCCAGCTATTTTGATTTCCAGTTTTTTTTTACATATTTACTTAATACTTTATTAATATCTATTACAATTATACTATTTTACAATATTTTACTAATGCTTACCTGATTCAAGTGTTAAAGCACTTCGTTCCTCACTTTCCGCCTTATTTTCGAGGCATTGTATGTTAAATGGCGAAACTTTGTCTACTAGAGCGAGGACCACGCTAACATAATTATAAAAAAAATATTTAGTTTTTAATATTTTTTCTCCAATTTTTCCAGTTCTCCTCATGTCCTGGTTCGGAGTGGAGCAAGTAAAGGCCAACTCGTGCATCAGGACTGGTAATGCATCAAACCACATACCACGTGGACGTTAGATGTCGATATGTTTTAGTGGTGCGCGTTAAACATCGATATCGATGAATTAATCTTTATTTTTGGTCATTTTTGAATAAATTTAGAAGTATTTGATTGTTTTCTTTTGTATTCTTTGTATTGAGTTCCTTTTGTGATTTTAGAACAGTGTTATGTGTTTTTCAGTAGAAATCGATTGATAGTATAACATTGTCAGTAATGATTTCATTATGAATCATATATATATAAAGTATAAACTAGGATTAAGATTAACTTTCTAAGTATATGATCGTAGAAAAGGTTTATTTGTTCCATAGATACATCATACGCAAATAAAAAGACCACATAGAAAAAAAATGCAACAGTAGTCTTATTTTTTCACGTTACACAAAAAAAGATATTTATCGATATCGATGTTCACCAACGCGCTGTTCGTTTTTGTGTTTGAGTGTCCGTAGGAATGTGTGTTTATTGTTAAATATTAGTTGTGTTTAAAATTTTGTGTGCATGACGTATTTACTCTTCCAAATTTACGAACACTTCCACGAGAGTATTGTGAAACACTCAAACATATTTCCTGTGAATAACTGACTTAAAGAAATAAAAAAAAGGGAAAAAACGCCTTTTTCTAAATTATTTAGACTTATGATAAGATGTGGATAAAAAACATTTTTTTTATTATAATTTTTGATTTTTCTCTTATCTATCTTTTATTTTATCAGCCCAGTCTACGGTTACAATATCAGTTATTTACAGGACTATCTATTGCCCTTCTAACTTTCTGTTAGAAAAAACTGTGTAGAAAGTGTTTCCTTTTTTTTTGTTTTTTTTCTTTTTTACTAATTACAGCATGGATTTTCAGCATTGTGGACACTAAGTCTGAGTCCCCTTGTTCAGGCGGAATGCCAGAGTAAGTATTTTTTTTTTAAATACAGAAAAAAAAACTACAAAAGCCTAAGCTAAAATCACTGGAGCTATAAAGAATTTGCTTAAAAAAAATCGCTTAGCGGATATTAAATGAAATGTCACATATCATGCCGTAGACTGGGGACAAGATGTTGATTTTATATATTTATCCTTCACAGCTTTTTTTTTTATTTTCTTCTATTAAAACTTAATTATTTTTATATAACCAAATTGTGATTCTCTTTTTTCATATTAAACGTAAGTGTTAATCAACGTAAGTGTTAATGTATCAATTTAATATTATCGAAATTTGTTTTAATCATATTAATTCAATATAAAATATATGTATTTTTAACATTTTTAAAGTGTTAATCCACACTTAGGAAAGAAAAAAACCTTATTTAGAAAACCATACGTTTGAACGTAAGTGTATGGCTCAGTGGTCAAAGCGCCTGGTCGGTTTCCAGGAGGCGCGGGTTCGAGACCCGCTACGTTCAACTTTTTATACGTTTTCTAAATAAGTATAAAATATTACTATTATTACAATAAATAGACATAAATAAAACCGGTGCAAGAGATGAAACTCATTGCCTTCGTCTGTTTTTCCTGTCATACAATATGGGGGTCCTCAAAAGTAGAGTAAATAGGTACTTACTAGGCATGTACCACCGTAGACCGCATTAACGCTCATCAGGCTTGATGCGGTCAAACGCAAGGCTATATCAATATAAAAAAAAAGTTAGACTCGCCCACCGAGGCTTCCGTACCAATTTCAGGTCAAAGTATTACTTATAAACTTAAGTTTGGTGGCATGTGCACTCATTTTATACGAAATGAACTACAAATATAAGTTTGTAATAAAATTAAATTAAATTAGCTTCACGCCGTATCCCGCACATGGCAGGGTAGGTAGAGGGAACCTAGTGTTAAGACACTCCGTTCCCCACTTTCTGCCGAATTCTGGAGGCATTGCGTGTTGAGTGGCAGTACTCAACGCCGCGCTTAACCTCGACACCAGAGCGAAGAAATGGAAATATAAATTTAAGTAAATATTTCATCTCCTCGAGTGCGGATCGAACCCACAACCAGTCGGTTTTGCAGTCACACTTCGCGCCGCTGCGCCACGACCGGCCTCAATTGATCTTTTTGTGTAGGTATTGATAAAATTTTTAGGTATTGATAAAATTTTTAGGTCTTAATTTTTCTTTAGTACAAAACTATGGGGTGGGCTAATCATAGTCTTGTGACCATTCCGAGGTGGGCACAGTCCACCCACGGGCGATTTCATTCTCGTCACTATGTCTATGAGAACTACCTTACGAGTCGGTGGTAACTTAGCTTAGTTAGCTAGTCCTTCTAAAACTGATAAACTCAACAATTTTGTATTTGCTGCTAAAAAAAAGGGTGCCGAGTTCTGTATTCATTCGTGATACAATTCAAGTTCTAAATTTGACTTGTCTGTTTTTTACCAACAGGCACCAAGCGAAACAATAACCTTATAGTCCAGTACAAACTGGAAGTACTTTATAAGCCTTTACTTATAAAAAATGTCAAATAAAATTTAGAGCTTGAATTTTATCCCAAGTAAACACAGAATTCGGAAACTTTTGTCGGTGAAGTCGAGGACGACGACGACTTCACATTTAACTTGGCTCTCATTCTATATTTATATTTTTGATGCAATTTAATATTAACGTGTATTTTTGTATAAATAAAATAAAACTAGGATAGCTCATGCGTAGTTAGGTACTTGTAGCAATTCCCACTTGCGTCCAATACTAGGTTTATTCTCTAATAGTATTATAGCAATAATCCAATTGTCGACCAAGATTATTAGATATATTTCACACCATCGCTTGTGCTAAGTATATGGAAATGGCTTAAATCGAATCGTACGAAAGAAAAATAGTTTCAGGGTAGCCAGAGGGAACTTAATGTTAAAACACTCCGTTCCCCACCTACTAAACAAATACCTAAATACCTAAAAAAATTTACCTTCATGCCGTATCCCTCTTATAGTATAGGAGGCTGAGGGAACCTAGGAACCTATTTTTAAGACCTCCCGTTCACTTTAAGATACTACCGTTCCCCACTTTGGCAATGCCTCGAAACATTCGGCCAAAAGTGGGGAACGGACTGTCTTAACACTAGGTTTCCTCTGCCTACCGTGTTGTGTGCGGGATACAGCGTGAAGCTGATTTAATTTCATTATAAGCTATTATTTAAAGAAAAAGCAGCATCAACTTTTTCAGCAGAGTTTACAGAGAGAACCTAGTGTTAGGACACTCCACACTAAAAAATAATTTGCAAAACAAACGTAACCTTAAATAAAACCTTAACCTTGCTACAAAACTACCCTCATAATTAATAATAATTTCCATACAAATTTCACCCATTTAAAGTATAAATCACAAAAAAATATGAAATACCTAGATTGTAAAGAAACCGTCGCGTGACTAGGTCACCTAGGTTTTGCATGACGGTCATAATAAACGTTCTAAGAATGTTACACAAAAGGGGTCGAGTAATGCATGATTACATACATATTTTTGTATGTAGGCCTTAAATTAATCTAAAAGATCAAAATTATTTTGAAAATGTATGAACTAAGAAACATATTTAAAAACGTTTATAAATTGGCTGTAGCGGGATTAGAGCCCGCTACTCGATGCTCTAGGAAAGAACAACGATTTTTCCTGGATATCCTGATATCCTCCTACCCTGGTTAGACTGGAAGCTAGCTACCCTGGTTAGCCGGATATCCTGATATCCTCCTACCCTGGTTAGACTGGAAGGGTTAAGACACTCGTTCCTCACTTCCCGTCGAATTTTAAAGATAGCGTATTGTGTGTCACAACTAAACGCCGCGCTGAATAAACATTTAAAACTTCAAAAATTAGGTTAATAATTTATGAACAGAGGAAAACAGAATCGTATATAAATTTGACCGTAGCGGGACTCGAACACGCGACTTACTCTTGGAAACATACTTCACTTGTCAAAAATCATACATAGGAATAATCTTATTGAGCATATCTAGAGTATTGGAAATTTGTAAAAATCTACATACAGGGATTCTAACAACATGAAAAACGTTGTAAGCTCGTGAATAAGAATTTCGACGCACTTTGATGAGAACATGTGTCATTGACAGCGGGACCTTGGACAGTCAACAAGAGGTGTGGGTTCGAGTCCCGCTACGTGTTAAATGACTTATGAAATATTTCCATTCATATTAGTGATAGATATTTATATATTTCCCATAAGACCATTGCTAATCGCATCATATTTGAATTTTGAAGAAGCTTGAGCACATTAATCATTTTATGGGTTAAGCGGGGAGAACTATTTATTATTACTAGTTTTAAGATTAATGAACTTTTGGCGGAATCCAACGCCGTGCTGTGTGTAATTATATAGTTGAAAATATTTTTGAATACCCTCCTAAAGTTCTAGCTCACAAATACTTCCACTAAGTCTATATTTAAATGATTTTTAAGTTGATTTATTTTGAATAGTTATTCATATCTAATAACAATAGTTATTCAAAAACAGAATATAAGTAAATAAGAAGGTTAACATCATTTTATTTAAATAAATAATTATGATCGTTTTAAATTTCGTAGGTATACATTAATTTTGGGGATTGTAAATATCTACAGCAAAGTAAAATTGAAAGTTTGTTGAAGCCGTCGTAGCTCAGTGGCATGGTTGTGAATTCTATTACGACTCGTGGGAATTAATTATTTTCAATTCTTCGCTCTGATAACAAGATAAAAGAAAAAGAGTTCCGCCACTCAACACGTAGCCTCGAAAATTGGACAGTGCGTGGGTAACGGAGAATCTTAATCCTATCCTGCTAAATGCGGGATACAGCGTGAACCAGAATTAAATAAATAAACTATAACTTCTAAAAAAAATAGGCCGAAATTTACAGACGAGAATGGAACGTCGCGAAAAGCCTTAGAACAATGGGACAAAACGTGCCCCAAATAACGAGGTCTAGTTCTTGGCTTTGCCTTTCTTGACATTTTTTTCATAGAAGACGCTAAAATCTTCAAATATTCATAGATATTTATAGTTATTTATAGCATTTTAGACGTTCGTTACAGTGTTTCTTTAAATATGCTTTCGCTAGGCTTTTGTAAATTTAGTGTACCTTTAAATAATAGCTTGCTTTATACGCCTATATTGACTTGACTGTTGAGGCTTACACGAGGTAATTTTTATTTTATTATATAATTCCTTCCACTTAAAAACTATTGAATTGGCTAGTTTTCCTATATAAATAAAAAGTTTTATCAAAAGTTGTTTATTCAAAGGGATTTTATAGCTAAATTGCAAGGAAAGTGGGGTAGAATGGCCTAATCTGGACATTATTGTTTATTCAGTAACAAAATATTTGTAAAATATTTTTTAAGAAAACGTATAAAGATTATGGACGTAGTGCGATTAGAACCCGCGCCTGTTGGACGGAATTCCAAAAGGCGCAGATTCAAATCCCGCTACGTAAAAAAAAATAAAACGTTTTCTTAAAAACTATTTTACTTTCCATTAACTTTGAAACACTTTAAAAATGTTGAAAAAATATATGATATTCCTAACAGCTCGCACTATATACTGTTATGAGTGTGACAGTTGGACGGACGCGCGGTGCAAGGATCCGTTCAACTACACCGCGTTGCCGCGAGATCAACCTCCTCTCCAGACGTGCAACGGATGCTGCGTCAAGATGGTGCGCTATTCTAAGAGCCGTAAGTTTTTTTATACCTTTATATTCTTAAAATCCAAAATCAAACAATTTTATTTAATAACATTTCTTTTTTCTTTAACCTTCACGCTGTATCCCGCACACAGCAGGATAGGCAGAGGGAATCTAATGTTAAGACACTCCGTTCCCCACTTTCCGCCGAATTCTGGAGACATTGCGTGTTGAGTGGCAGAACTCAACGCCGCGCTTGGCCTCGACACCAGAGCGAAGAAATGGAAATATAAATTTAAGTAAATATTTCATCTCCTTGAGTGGAGATCGCACCCACAAACAATCGATTTTAAAGTCACACTTCGTGCCGCTGCGCCACGACTGGCCTCAATCAATAACATGTTTAATTTTTTTAATATTATATACTCGTATTTTACTAATTGTTTTCTATATTTAGTGCCCCAAATCTGAGAAGAATCTCAGTGGGACAACAATTTTCTCAAATCGCTAATTCACATTTTTTTTATTATAAGTTATTAGTCAGAATAAGATACCTTTGATAATTTTTAAAATAGACGTATGCATATGACAAATATTTAATTAAAATGCTGTATACAATCTATACTTTAATATTGTATAATCTGAATGAGCTAATCTCAGGAACTACTAAGCTATAGATAAAAGCTGGTTTTATTATATAAGACGTGTCATTTATTTAATTTTTGTATGTTAATAATTATAATACCAAATTTTTATTTACCAAAATTTATGAAAAAAAAAGTCATAAAATTGTTATTTTGATATTAAGAAGATATGACGTATTTTAAAAACGCTGGCGAAACAGAACTCCATTCTTTTTGATTATGCAGTCAAAAGAGTTATTTAAAAAGCTCTTGACCTCTTTACCTACAAGGGTGGTTTTTAGAGGTTTCCCACACCAACCAAGAACAGCATGTTTCTTTATGAAGTTCTATTATAATAGTACGTAGTTTGCATTAAATAAAAAATAAATAAATGGAATCTTAAGTCTCAGAATATAATTAGATTATATATGCTACGTTATAATGATACCATGGATGTAGGAGTGGGCGTACCTTATACAAGAGATTACATATATAGTTAATATATTGTTATTCTTTTGTTTTGTTCTAAAACAAAATAACTATAATTTTCAACGATAAAAATATATTACTAAAAATGTCATCCATATTTTTGCCTGCACTTTTGAACAACATAATAAGAAGAACAACATTACCATAACTATCGAGTTGAGTCTAAGATATTCAAAATGCACTACGTATACATTAAAATATAGCCTCATGCTAAAACTAATATAATACTTATTACAATATATACTTACAATTATAGGCCGTCGTAGCGCTGTGGTAAAGCGCCAAACAACAAACGCGGCGGTCGTGGATTCAATACCCACTCAGAATAACAAATTATTTCCTCGCTGTGGTTAAACAACAAAGCGTGGCGTTGAATTTCACTCATTGCTCAATTTTCAATTAGTCGTTGCATTGGGTCGAAGTGTATAAACAATCAATCAATCAATCAGCTTCACGCTGTATCCCGCACACAGCAGAGTAAGCAGAGGGAACCTAATGTCATAAGACACTCCGCTTCCCACTTTCTGCCGAATTTTGGAGGCATTGCATGTTGAGTGGCAGAACTCAATGCCGCGCTTTTTCCTCGACACCAGAGCGAAGAAATGGAAATATAAATTTAAGTAAATATTTCATGTCCTCGAGTGAGGATCGAACCCACAACCAGTCGGTTTTAGTTACACTTTGTACCACGACTGGCCTCGTGCATATGTATAAACATTATTAGTATATACTAAAGTTGTATTTATCTTCTTTTCCAGCATACGAGGTCGTCCGCCGAACATGCACCTCCCAATTACAAATAAATCTGTTCATGGTGGACCACGTTTGCATGATGGAAAGTACAGGCACAGGTCACATGTGTTTCTGCGAAGAAGACATGTGCAACGGCGCATCGACACTCGATAGAGTCTATCGACTCGCGTTGACGGCACTAGTGTTGCTAGCATGTGCATGTTGCAGGTGAAGTAGAACTAGCTGCCTCGGTCTATCGATAGGTCATTTTGGTGATGTCCATCGTTCTATTGGTAGATCGTTTTGGTTGTATCGATTGATTTATCGATAAATCGTTAAAGAGTTTCGGTTATGCAGATTGATCTATCGATAGATTCTTTCTTATAGCCGAATCGTTCGTATAATTGATCGATATAACCAAAATGATTTATCGATAGACAACAGATCGATCAATGCTTCCATTGATCTATCTGTATATAGATTGTTTTGATCCCACCACTTGATCTATCGATAGATAATTTCGGTTTTATCAATCGATCTATCGATTATTACGATTTTATCGATCGATTGATGGCGTAGCTTAATTACATTTTTCGTCCAATTGTAGTAAAGTAGCTAAGAGGTGATTAGTTTTCACAGCGACGTTATTTTAATGATAACAGCCTAACCCAGTCTGATCACAGCCATTGACATTAAAGCATGTGTAGTTAAAAAAAATTAAGTAAATATTCAAAAATTAATCATTTCATCTATTTTCTCCTCGAAAATTGGCAGCTTACTTAAAACGCGCATGAAAACTAAACGCTTAATAAAACCAAAATTTTGATTTAAAATTCATATCGTCATATAAAATTTTACATTTTCTTAAAAAATAATTTACTATATAATAAATAGTTAGTTTATCAAAATCGAATGATTTCTAGCGTGTACATTGCGCGGAATAGGGAGTGGTGGGTGACGTATTTAAAACGATATCGCTCGAACGTCGCTTCTAAATAAAATTACTGGCCCAATTTTGACCAAATTTGAATTTGCTCATAGACTTGCACTTAAAAAATAGATGTGAAGCACTTTAGGTAGAAAAAAAAAAATGACAGACTAGCGTGAACTGCCGCATAATAGATGGAATAAGATTAAGTAGTCGATAGTGGGGGGTCGTTGTAAACGTGATATTTGTAGAAATTATAAATTTCTAATATAAGGATTTTTGATAAAAAAAAATACTGTGAATGTGTTGATGAAGATGTGCTCAGTTGGTTGGCAGAGCTAATGTAGAAATAGAATGCAAAATTTGTTCTCCTCTTCTTCTTTTCTGAGAAATTATTTAGAATATCAATAGGAAGTTAAATATCATTTAGAAACCAATAATTTTCCAAAAACACCAAAGTGGCGTCTCAGCATTAAAAAAATCGAAAATATCTTTATTCCATTAAAATATTTAAAGCTTTTAATTAAAACCGTAGTAAAGACGACGGTTATAAAACTAAACTGTTAAATTTTTAATGTGCGTATCATGTTTTACGATCTATAAACTTATAGTATCACACTCTTAATAGTTAAATCGTAAAAGTATATAAAATATAAAATAAAATATATAAAATAATAATTTTACCAATTGTTTTGATCAATTCTTCTATTTTTAGGCATTTGCCCGTAATTCTGTTGGACAGACAGATATAATCTGGTGATATAATATTTCACATTTTTCGCTCGAACAAAGAAAATTTTGATCATGATTTGAGATCATGTTTCTAACGATTTTTGGACTTAAATACTACGTATATTGTCCTAAATAAATAAAAAAATAAAAAAAAGAATACCAACCAAATCTAGTAGCAATACTTATTCATAATGTCTGAAATGGCTCTCACACAGACTCTATATTACTCTCAATTTCAAATTTCCATCGAGATAAAGAACATTTTAAATGAAACTATTTTAACCTGATTAATCGCATATATTTTGTATTTTTATACATTTTTGGAAACTCGACGTTTCGAACACTTTGCAGTAGTCCGTGGTAACGGGTAGACTGAGGTGGTATTCGTCTGCCAGTTGACATAATTATTATATAAAACTACCACCAACGAATTATGTCAACTGACAGACGAATGCCTCAGTCTACCCGTGACCACGGACTACTGCAAAGTGTTCGAAACGTCAGGTTTCCAAAATGTTAAATCTTAAATATACGCGATTAATCCGATTAAAATAATTTCATTTAAAATGTGTAATAATCGTGAAAATCAAAGAACTTATTAACTGAGCACATCTCATACACTCACAAAAACGAGTGAGATGCAGAATTTTTGATCAGTTTCGCCGCATTTTGTACCTAATAAAGTACAAAAATATAAAATATTGAATAAGTGTTACGACTAAGACAATCGAAATCTGATCGTGATAACGTGATGTTGTATTTAAATTAAAAAAAAAATGTTTCCTAGACGCAATAAAGCATGTTTTTGTATTTAAAATTTAGGGCCC